>JAWNMF010000479.1:0-60193 GCA_035044305.1 Drosophila nigritarsus | reverse complement strand
CATTTACATTGTTTTGTATATTAGCAGCTTACTTTTATTTTAGCCATACAGTATTTTTATATGATTTTTTTATGAATTATCAATTAAATGCTATATCTTATTGACGTTTTTTGGATCGAGCAGCTTTTCCTTAATTCCTAAATTAACCCATCTTTAATTACAATGGAATTTACAAACCTTAATTTTAGCACAACCTGTTTTGTGATAATTGCCACTCTCATGTGGCGATGGCTTTGAATACGATGAGGTACGCGGGCAATACAAATTGGAATATGGTCAACCTGTGCTTTTATATGTGTGTTAAATCCAAATTTATCGGGTAACGAGTTTTTTAATTTGTGTACTTTTGTGTTTTTTTTAAGTTGTTCATTAACTGTGATTATCTGTGGAAGCCAAATTTCTTAAACGAAGGTCTCGTTATAAAATTCTATAATGAAGACCAAATCATTTTTTAATAATTGAAAGGCAGGAATCTTTGCTTATGTAGTAATTAAACCTATTTTAAGTTTTCAGACTCTTATTTTGTTAAAAAACGTAGTTGAAAGCATAGTAGCTTACTTTGGATTGTTTATTTGACTTTTATTGTCATTTTATTTGACTGCAAAAGATAACTTCAAAATATGCAAGACTGCGAATTCCTGATTGAAAAACTGGATGCCAAATTTTATTTGTATATCAAAAATTATAAATTGAACATAAATAGACGCTCTTTATGCACCTACTTAAATGCTGTTTTTAACGCCTTTTGAGTGTTGTACGACCCCAATATAATTGACTTTTTAACGGAAATTTCAATTATTATTCCTTGAGTTTTTTTTTAATACTTTATTTCACTTGTTTAATTTTCAGGTTGCGAGGATTTCTCTACCAATACTGTCTTTTCATAATATGGTCCGCCCTTCTTTTCCTGTTCATTGTCTTTACGCCCAGTGTTTTAACGCATAGATTTTAATTGTAACTGTATTTTTGGTTATTTCTTTATTTTTGTCTAGTGCTACTAATGGGTTCATGTACTTAGATAATAGAAAATGCAGTCATTTGATTAACTTTTGTTATAGCATAGAACAATGAGTAAATCGATAAGGAACTCCACATCTCAAAAATACTTCTGGCATCCTTATCATGTTTGAATGAAACTTTAATTATACTTCTGGCGTCCTACTGTTTGTAATTGCACAATATTTGCTTTTTGTTATGGGCGCGCCGTAAATTGTACGAATCCTGTTCGATCTTTACAATCTGTTACTAAGCTGAGAGAAAATACGACGGCTTTTAAGACGCAGCATCTTATATCAATAAGTCCAAGGTAATTCTGTCTCAAACAGATTAGGCTACATGGGGGTAGCCATGGTGCCATAATACATGGATGATATTGTACAATGTTTTGTATTGTATAAATAATTTTTCAAGTTAAATAAACCTTTAATTTAACATTGCAAGTTGATTTTTTATAGTTGGTTTGAAATGCTAATTTTATATTTTATGATCATTGTTAAGAGGCTTTTTCAATGTAAACTACAATATTATCAACTTTTCCTTACTTCTTATTCCTATTTACAATTATAATTTTCTCTGGCTGGAATGATTTGTATTCTCATGTGCTGATTAATTTTAGTTTCTTTTCTGTGTGTTTATTTTTTATGCTTTGACAACTAAAATTTTTTTAGTTTTTAAAATGGTTAGAATTTCGGTGAATCTTGTCAACGACTCCTACCAATTTATCAATCCGGTAAAGCAGCGTGAGCTTTCACTCAGAAATCAACAAATTCCGACCATTGAGAACTTGGGCGTGACTAGGGTATTTTTGATTGAATTGTTTTATATTTGGCAATTTCAAATTTTATAGGATCAGTTTGATGTGATCGACTTGAGTGATAATAATATACGAAAGTTGGACAATCTACCTCATTTGAAGCGCCTCGAAACAATCCTTTTACACAATAACCGCGTTCAGTAAGTTTTTTAACCTTTTTATATGGTTTATTTTTTCTAATTACCATTTTTAAATGAAATTGCTGAAGTGATCTAATTCAATTGGAAGTATTTGTCAGTTCATTTTTGTTTTTTGTTATGGTCAATTGGATCTATCAGTTGTTATACTAATACTCATAAGCAGAGGAAGTTTTGATATTTTAAGCATTAGCGCTTTATTTCCCTACGTTTAAGATATGGCTTTCAACCAGTTTCGGTCACAAAAATAACCATTATCGTCTTTTTTTACTTTTTGCGATTTGCAGTTATGATTTTCAGTACAGTGTTGAAAAATGCAATTTATTTAATCGAAAAAGTGTGTGACCCAAAAGTGTGGGTCAATCTGTAACACGCAATTGTGAAATAGTAATTTTAAAATGCGCGCTGATCATACATATTCTGTGGCTAATTACAAACACAAAATGCAATGTGTAATTTTTTAATAAATGCATTCATTGAAGCTTTATCTGTCGAAATTTACAACGTCGCATTTATTATACCATTCAAAGTGCGACAAATCACAGTTTGCGTAACCTGTTATGCCTTTCTTATTTTGTTTTAAAATGATGTGTGTTACTTCTGTTTAATAACAATCTTTGGTTATTTTTAATTTATGCTTTGTTATTTTTTAAGGAAAATTGATGAAACTATTGGCGAACAGCTGCCCAACTTGAAGACGCTGGCGCTCACCAACAACAATATTGCCGAATTTGGCGACATCGATCCATTGGCCAAGTGCCGGAAATTGGAATATTTATCGTACCTTTTTGCTTTTATTCCTGTTTAAGTTGTGTCTTATTCTCCAAAATTTTTTTAGGTTGATTGGAAATCCATTGACACACAAACAACATTACAGACAATACGTCATTTACAAGCTGAAATCCGTGCGAGTTCTCGATTTTCGACGCGTCAAATTAGTGGTTGGCTTTTGATTTTTTTTGGTATTTTTAAGAATGACATTATTGTTTTGATATATTTTTGTCTATGCCTTTCACGACCCGCTATCTTTTGGGCTTTAAGTTTTTTCATTTTGCTCCTAGTTCACTGTCTGTTTTGTGAACTATATTTTTTACATTACAACTTTGGAATATCTCTTTTTTTGCCAGTAATATTTTTTCAATTTAAGCTCAGCTTTTTTGATTACGATCATTGAGCATATTGACTTTATTTGTTATTATACTATTTGCACATAAAAGTCAGTTTTTTATTTTTTATTTTTGAGTTTATGTATCCTGACATTTAGCATCAGAAAGATGTTATTTATTTTTGAATTGTCTATCTTATTTATATCATAAATTTTCGACGTCGACGTTTTTTTGTCATTTTTGATTTTGTTTAGATTGGAAATTTAAGATTAATTTGCAGGCGTTGCTCCGGATTTAATTTTAGATAACTTTTGTTATAACTAGATATTTTTTTTGTGTAGTTTTTAATGCTAAATTTTTTTTTGCTTTGAACATTTTCGGGTTTGAATGTAAAAAATTCAGCGTGTGTGCTCACGATTGGAAATTTACGTTTAAAAATTGAACGCAAAACTCATAAAATGTCAGAAGATACCGGAGCATATTTTTTTTAAAATTTAACTTGTGAAAATTTAAATCCTGTGAAAAGTCCAAACTATTGCCCGGTTTTCAGTAAAGTGGAGATGTTAGCCGTCTTTCCCTGTTTATTGATTGAAAACAAATAAAAAATTTTGAGTATGGACAATTTTTTCCCATATTTTTTTTAAAATCGAACAGATACTACGCTTTTTCTAGGAACGCAAAGCTGCAAAAAAGCTATTTAAAGGAAGTTTGGGCGAGAAGTTGCGCAGCGAGATTGTCAAAGAGTCGGCACCCATTTTGGACGAGCAAGAGCAGTACGCGGCCGCTGCGGCACAATCCAAGACGCGTTCCGCAGCCGAACAAGAGAAAATAAAGGTATATATTATTTCTGCTTTTTTTATTTTTGTTAATTGCTTTTGCTTTTTATCTACCATTTGCGATATATAAGACAGGTTGTTAGTATTTTTGTGAAACTGTTTTATCCCTTTTGTGTCGATTTTCCGCTGTAATTTTGTTTATTTTTAGAATTTGATTCAAAATGCGAAGACTTTATCGGAAGTGGAAAATTTGCAAAATGTTTTGCAAAGTGGCAAAGTACCAGGGGTTGACGCTCACCTTAATGGATCATCTAATGGCGGATGTGGTTTTGAAGAAGAGGATGATGATGAGATTGTAAATGAGCCAGTGTAAGAATTTTGGTTTGTGTTGATATACTAAATTTTGAAAAAAAATTTAATACTCGTAATAAAAAATGAAGAATAATTTTTCTCCTTACACAGCCATTGGCACATTTTCTGCGTTCTCGTCTTCAATTTCCTCGTCTTCCTCCTCAATTCCTCTATTTCCTTCATCCATTTCTTCATGGGCTGGTTCGACTACAACATTAGCGTCCTCAATGCTGTCGGTATTTTCTTCTGATCCTGATCCGCCAGCCTTAACAGCTTCAACATCTTCCATTTCTTCGGCATTGCCAGCAGTTTGCCTAAATTTAGGAAATTCACCGAGTTTTTTTTTTTTTTTGGTATTAATTGTTTTGTTAAAGAATATCTTTTAATCTGCAAAAATGCCTTAAAGAACTGTTCGTATTTTTCCTAAATTTAGGCAAACTGCTGGCAATGCCGAAGAAATGGAATATGTTGAAGCTGTTAAGGCTGGCGGATCAGGATCAGAAGAAAATACCGACAGCATTGAGGACGCTAATGTTGTAGTCGAACCAGCTCTTGAAGAAATGGATGAAGGAAATAGAGGAATTGAGGAGGAAGACGAGGAAATTGAAGACGAGAACGCAGAAAATGTGCCAATGGCTGTGTAAGGAGAAAAATTATTCTTCATTTTTTATTATCTTTATTATTGTTAATTTTATTGTTTTTTTGGTGGAGTAAAAATTAAGTTGTATTTTTTGGTAATATGCGTAAAATTATTTGTATTTCTATTTTTTTGTGACATGCAAGTTAATTTAAGGAGATATGTTAAGGTACACGTTTACAATTAAATGCATCCAACCTTCACTCATTGGATACTTTATTTCAATTAATATATTTATATAAATGTATTTACAATAATACAAGAATGTTAGTAATTTGTTGCGCAAGTTTCCGGAGATCCAGTTATTGTGCTGGTAGTGCTGCGGCATCCGCCGGAGCAGACGGTCCTGGTGCAGCGGCGGGCGAACCGGGTTCTTGTGGCGTCCATGATGTTCCGTCATTTTTTAAAAATTTGACTGGAACTCGGTGAACACCTTCGGCTTTTGTAGATGGCGTCCAGTATTGTCGTGCAGTTTTTGACTCATCTTCGGCACTCACGTGATAGAAAGCAAAAAAGTGTTTGCTGGCATCGGGCGCGGTCGGAGAAATGACAAAAAATTTGATTGTCACTGTTTGGTCAGGTTTTACATAACCAAGAGGAGGTCGGACACGAAAGATTTCATTAGAAGTACATTTTACCTGAAATGATTTTGACGATGAACTCGAATTATTAAAAGTTAATGGTAGCGTTAAAATTAAGGCAGACTACCGTAGTCAATTGAATTTTTTTTTTGAAATTTGATAAGTGTAAATTTGACAAATAAGTGGCATAATGACTATTGTTCTTTAAAAATATAAAATTTTTTTAGCACTTAATAAAGACATACAATTCTGATACTTATATGAGAACATTTTCTATCTTTATTTTCAATCGCTTTTTATTGAAGCACTTTGACCGTAAATTTGCATATTAAGAAATGACTACATTTTATTTTTCTTACCCTAAATGATAAAAAAAATTAGCATACTTTGTAACATTGAAGAGCTTTCGTTGTGTTTGTTAATTTTACTTCAACAACTGCTCCTTCTGTCGGTGGGAATTGGTCAGTGTTAAAAACGATAAAGTCATTCGGTTCTAATTTTAACTGGAATGGTGGTTCTTGACCCACCGATCCGCGTGCAGGTGGTGCAGGTGCTGACGGCCCTGGTGCTGGTGGTTCGGCATGTGCCGGTGGCTCAGCTGGTGGAGCCGGAGCAGGTTCTGCAGCTTGATCTGTTGGAGCAGGTGCTGGATCTGCAGGTACGTCTGACATCTGTTTAGAATTATATTACAAATGTATGTTCAATAGTCAAACATTGTTTACGTTTTGCAAAATTATGGAAAAATAATTTATAATTCTTAACTGTGTCTTAATACAAAGACGTATATCTTTTGCGAATTAAAAGCAATTTTCAACGTGATTCAAATAACGTAATATTACGGTGTGCAAACTGTAATTCAAATTTCAGCATATTTTTTGAAAATGTTTTTGAACCAAATTTCGGTGGACGAGTATTATATGTGGAAATATTTTAAATTTGTTATAGAAACTGTTTACCTATCTGACTATGACGAAACAGAGCGATGATGTTCAACTCAATGCGACAGCAACAGTAATTTTTGCAACACTAACACCGAATTAGTGAATTGCAACAACTAATCAATAATCTCTTTTATATCACGTTTCAATTTAAATTTTGCCAAACATTTATAAGTGCACAATGCCAAATCGTTTTTTAAGCCACTTGTTTATTGTAACTACGGTACATTTTTTGTGCTTCTTTCTAATCGTTGGTGTTTTAGCGCGAACGTACTTGAATTTGAATTTTGTTTTAATGAATTTTTTTTCGTTTTTACTATTTTTCTGCTTTTTTATCGCTTTTTTTCCATTGATATTTAACATTTTCTGAATTTCTGATCATTTTTGATTGATTGCACTAGATTGTAATAATATAGCAGCTCTAGTCGAGGTGGAACATAAAGTTGTTTTCAAAAGGTTTCATTAATTGTAATTCATGGGTTTTATAATCAAACTCACAAGAACGTTTCTTTTTGATTTGATAGCTATTTAATTTATTTGCAATTTAGTCTGTTCATTTCGTAATTCACTTACCGAGCTTTATTTTCACATTTTACTGTTACTGTGTTACTCAATGTAACTTTGCTGCTTAGGTTAGAATTTTTGCTTGTATTTTTGTTCAGAAAATTTCCATTTCCCAAACAGCATCACTTTTTGCTGAAAAAACATTTTGTAACAAATGGTCGGTTGGCTTAAATTATTAAGCTCGCAAGTGAAATTGGTTTAAATTAAGTCCCAGCACTGCTTGAATTTTTCTCAAAAATGGCTTTGGCTTGATTTAAATTTTCTCAATGTCTTTGTATTTTTACGTTAAGTTTCATAAATTTATATTATAATTAATTATTTGGAGGCATTTTGGTTGAAGCGTTTCCAATTTTGATGGAATATTGCAGACTCGAAAGGTTGAATTTGATCAAATTTACATTTGGGAAGTTTGTACAGTAATCCATTTTTATTACACATAAATACGCTTAAAAAATTAAATTGCATAAATAATAATCGAGAACAATATCAACTAGCAAAATTATGATAAAAAATATAATTAAATAAGCAAAAAATTTTCAGAATCGTAAAATTATATCAACTAATAAATAAACTCCGAGTCAAATGAAAATAACATTAACGATTTTGGCTGTCAAAATAAAAATAAATGAACGTTTTTGTGAGTATAATATTAAACATTGTTGTTGTTGTTGTTGTTGTTGTGAATAATAAATTTTTAAATTAACGTTCTGATTGGATATTAAACCATAAAATTATAAATGTTTAATAATGGATAAAATACGAAAAATTAGCTTGGGCTATGGGCGCAAATGCAATATAATCTTACTTAATACTGTTTAATCTCAAATACTGTTACTGTAGGTAATTAATCAAACGCTATATTGGCAAAAAAACTAATGGCAAGATATCGGCAAGCAATTTAGGCAAAATGGCTCATTCACTCTCTTTTTTAAGTTTTACTTTTAATTCATCCGTCCATGAAGCGGTGAAATATCATAGCGAGTAAATGCATTTATAATTGCTTGGGTTAAAAAACCATTGCCTACCTGGCAAGTTCATACTTTGCTAAAGAGCTTTCTTAATACATAAATTGACGACAATAAGAATCAGAGTCTATAAAAGTGTTGCTTTCTCTATTTTCTGTAAATTTTCAACCGTTTGCTGGAATTTTGCGGCTTGTTAAAAGACTGCTTAATAAGCTTAACTAAGCTTTACCGCTAATTATACTACTTGCCGAAAACGTACTTGAATAAAAATACTTGCCGTAATTTTACGGGCAGTTTAGCTTCTCATATTCTAACACTAAGTATGGCCAGAGAAGTTGGGCAAGCGACGATTTGCATAAATGGAATTTTGCGGAAATTGTAAAATGGAAATGTCAATTTGCAATACTTCAATTGTCGTCAACATTAAAAAAAGGCTCTTATAATACGGTTAGACTAGCTATTGTTATCAAAATACACGAATAAGAATTCTTGAAATAACCGTTGTATAAACTAAACTTGCTGCTGCACATTGTTGTTTTGTGAGCGGTGGTGAGGCATCATCATATTCACCAGATTCACATATGTTGTCGGTTGGTTGTCATCTGAAAAAATATGCCACAAACGTCACAACATCACAAATAATGCTTCAAAGTAAAATAATAAGTTCAAAAATTTTCACGACAAAAAAAAACGAAAACAAATTACAAAAAGCATTGAGACAATTGTTAAGGTGTTGTCGTTTTTTAAAAAGTCATATTTAAAACCAGAAGCTTAAGCCTAAGGTCAAACTTGAGTTTAAGCCTAAGCATAAACGTTGATCTAAAAACCAGGGCAAGACTAGATCAACGCTACAGTCCTAACTTTAGCTTTAACTTATAAATAAGCTCAAACCTCAACATTCAGTTAAGTATAAGCTTAGGCATAAATTGAGTTAAAAATTAAAAAAAAGAATAAGCCTAACAGAAAAACGACAACAGCTTTGACATAAATGACTCACTAACAAGCCTACATGGATTACGTTGAAAACTTCTTTACAGTAGAATTTATAATTTATATTAAACTGTAAATTTTAAAGGGTAAAATAAAATTTGTTTATTTGATAACGACGAAAAAGTAACAAAAGAGTAAAGACGTTTTGAATATGTGAAAATTTGCTTTTTGTGAAATAAGAGTAAAATGTTCTAGCACCCTAGTTATAAACCTTACAAAAAGCTAAATTTAGCGTTAAAATTTTATTTTTGAACTTTGCTTTTTGAACAATACTATAAGCTATATTGGGTCTTTAATTGTAAAATTCACTGTAAGTGAATAAAGGTAAGTACACTGCAAGTGAATAAGGTTAAAAGCTGAGCTTTTAAATCTATATGAATGCACCACTAAAAATTTAAAAAAAAATCATAAAATATTTCTATAGAAAAACTGAGATAAAAACTTAAAATATGACTTAAATTATATTAAAATCTTTAACAAAATTCACTTGAAAATGTTCAAAATTTTAATAAAAAAAAGTTTAAAAAAGTAAGCGAAAATGTTGTTAAAAACATAAAAAGTTAACAATAGCATACACTCCATTACAGTTCATACCACATACCCCCAACAAATCCGGCTTTCCAACGTCGGCCAGGATCGACAATTCCCGGTTTTCCGCGCTGCACACTCCGTCGTGTTGTTGTTCGAATCAAGCATAATCTGAAAAATTGAGGCAGAGTTTTGTTTGAAAAAGCTTACGAGGACAGAAATTTTTTTTCTAGATTATGGGCAGATGGGAGAGAGACGTGGATTTGAAAGATTAAAAAATATTATGCTCCGCCCACTTTTGTATTTTCGTTGCGGGACTACAAAAAGTTGATTTGGGGGTTTTGTGAATTTGAAGAGGATAATTTTATATGTGGACGGGAGCTTATTGATTTTGACTTTGGCGGTGTCTACCTCAGGTGTTTCCATTTCTCCATTTGTACAATTTAGTTTGGGCTTAGGTTTAGGCTTAGGAATAAAAAAAAGATCATTATTTTTATTTGAAAGCTTTTAAAACGTAAAAAAGGCGCAATAATTTTACATCAAAAACAATAATTATAACCCCAAGAAATTTTAATAGTTAAAATGTAAATAAAATATAGTTTTTACCCGATAGCCATGAAGACAAATGTTATGCCACACACCGCAAAAATCACCCATGCCCACAGTGGGATGTGGTGCCTGGGATGTGAAGTGCTGTGCAAAGTGTTTTCCACTTTTTGTAATGCCTCGACCGTTCTAAGCACCAAATCGTTGAGTACCTGTAATTAAGGAAGTTAAAAAAATAAATAAAAATACAATATTTGCGTTAATAAATGAGCGCAAATGATATGTATAGTACTAGGCATACAGTGTGCTAAAGCTTCTACAAATAACTTTACTTTAGCTAAAACGTTAAACCAAGCATAAGGTAATTAAAGTAAAACCAAAATATCTAGGCTCTGCGATAGCTTGTAGAGCTTAACATTGGTGTAACCTGAAAAATGACTACAGGATCGTAAATATTAGGCTTATGCCGAAGAGGTATAAACTGTTACAGTATCGTGAACACAAGCCCAGGGTTGAGCCTAAACCAATCTCAAATCTGAAATATAAATCTAAGCAATTAACATTGCTTAAACTTAAAGAAAATCAATAGTTAGAAGTTTTTAAGCTAAAATGCCGCAACAAACTTTCTCATTTAAATCAAATTTTAAAAACCAAACCTTATTTAATGGATATGCGTTCCGCAAATTTGAATTTCCCTCATCCACAATACGCCTCAATGGTTCCAAAAGCGTAGGGCAGTGTGTAGGTATCAACAATGCCAAAACGTTCAACAACGTGGGCGCCGTAAGACACAAATATCATCTATTGTACAATGTATAGTGTTGGGAAAATGAGTAATTTTTGATTGATCTTATAACTTTAAGCCATTTCTCTTGGAATGTTTTGTTTTGAGGGGCAATACAAGTTTGCTTGTCCCTTTAGATTCCACACAACTCAAAAGCCATAGTCCTTCGTTACAGAACAAATATAATTGCAGTAATAGCAAAAGAATTATCAAAAGATAATGACAAAAAAAAATAATCTTTCCCATAGATTAATACCTGTTGGGTCACTCAAACAAAACCCAAAGAGAATCTTCTTCTAACAATGAACAAATTGCAGTTTGTTATTGTACTTTAAAAAAAAGAAATTTATCAATCAAGAATCATATCCTAATGAAAATCACAAATTTAAAGACAAAATAAGTGAAAAAAAATTTGAGTAGATCCGACATTTTCGTTTTATTTTTTTGCATAAAATGGTAAAAAAAATTACTGCGCGAAAGGTCTTAAAAAACTCTATTGAATAATCTGAGATTGAATTATCCAACAATACTGCTGTATTGCTAACGAATATTGACTGCAATTAAAATTTTTTTTGTCCAGGGTTAAGCCCTAAAATTTATTTTTTGCTATAACGTCCAAAAAAGGTGTAATTGGGCAAAAATAGAAACAATAACTTACAGGCAATGTGTTGAGATTTAAAGCACTTTTGATAGGCTGTTTTGAGACCAGCTAAAACACGTAATGATTACAGTTTTAACAAAATATTCATGCGCAAAGTTTCTAACACTTACAGGTTTGGGTGGAATTTGGACAACAAGAATGAGGATGTCCTCGCCACAATCACCAATGTTCAATTGTTCACGCAAAACACGAACGTAGTTTTGAGCGTATAGAAATGCCGTTTCACTAAAAACTAGGTGATTGTAATGTAAATCAAGCAATTTTTCAAATGTCAATTAACACTTACGCATTTAAAGAGCCATAATTCCGACGACTGCCGGCGTTATAAGACTCTTCCAGAATTTTTGTTTCGTTACCGCACATGTAATTTCTATATTGAAAGGCTAACCTTTAAAATATTTGGATAGTGAATGCTACAAAAATTAGGGTCTGGAATAGGAGCAATTATATATGGTAGAGTGAGTTTTTACAGTTATAATCTTAAAGAGCAGTACTTGTATCTAAGTTCAAAATGAGTCCAGCCGTCTTCTTTGTCCAGGCTTCAGCAGTAGTTTGCAAACTCATTTGACAATAATTTTGAAATCTGGGTGATTTAAGTGTCTATTTAATGACATTAAGTTTTATTTGTTTTCAAAATCATCAGAGCTTGTATGAAATCGTGTATTGAAATAAAAACTTTGATAAAGTGTGAAAGTTAGTCAATCATATGTCAGGAAAATCAGTGATATACGTTTCGTAATATTTGGAGGCTGAAATTATTCATAATATCGTATATATGTAAGTAGTCTATGTTTACTTAGTTGCCATTTCAGATTCCAAAAACTTAAACATTGTTCAAGGCAATAATCTCAATTGTTATGGGACGAAAAGTAGTCCAGACCTATAATTTTGTTGGAGTTAGAATTGCTAAAATGAAAGAGAAAAGACGTTTGTTGAACCGGCGACAGCCATTTTGGAGAACCTTTTTCGGGCTTCAAAAACATCTTTTCAGAATTTTTTTCACTTAGCTAAAAGGGCTTGAATCTATATTGTCGAAAAGATTGAAACCTTTTGTTTTGCAAAGTAAATTAACATTATATTTGATATCAGAGAACACAAATGTCGTTTAAGAATTTGAGGATTGCATGGTCAATTGACTGCACGGCTAACAAGGATTATTATTTCAGAATCCAAGGCCACAGCAGTAGTGAGGAATTGGTTTTAGCTTCATTGGTTAAGAAAGTCGATGAACAATCAAAAAAACTTTTCGTGGTGGGCCAAAATACTAAATTTTCAATAAAACATTACAATTGTCCATCATGCAGTAAATCACTTGAAGGCAAAGTCAATTCCCTGAGAAAAGCAAACGCAAATTTGTACCAGCAAGGCTTCTTCTAAAAAGAAAAAAATGGTCATTCAATAATGAGTTAAAAAAAATATTTACTTTATTTGACGGACATTGACAGTTGTGTTCGTTTTGCGTGTAAACACGGCGCAACGTGTCATCGATAATGTAGACTAAAAACAATATATACATAGTATGCAGAGGTATTGCATACTTATTTCATTTGACAAAATATATTTTTTAAACTGTTTTGAGTCCCGACACGAACGGCAATCGCACAACGGTGCCGTCACGCTTGTACATAAAAGCCAAAGTTTCAACATGTTCCTCAAAACTTTTTGACGTTTGTTTCATCGTATAATCTTTTATTCATCACTCTCTACTTTTGCAATGCTATCAGGCACTAAGTGGTTGAACGAGCATTCACTATTTTTGCTCTTTGAAAATATATAGTAAAAGCAAATGAAACAACTTTTTATAGTACATTATTATAGTATACACAACTATTGCCGAATGGTTTTGTCAGTAGGTGTACGAGCATTACGTCCAAACTTGTTACGATATTGACGCTGTACACTTATAATCGAACCAGACATCCCTGACCAGACAACACACCAACACTTTTGTTTTAGAGAATAATTTATTTTTGGAAAAAGGAAAGATTTTCAAACGATCACTACACAATCAATTTAAACATTACGTGCCCAAATTTAACGTTAAAAAAAAGCCTAAAGCCTTGGGAATTGAATAAAAAAGAATTTGCAATTTGGTTGAAAAATAAAAAAGTTATAGGAAAAACAAGTCCCGGCACGAAATTGGGATAGTCAAACTTTGGAAAATTACAGTCTTCTTAAAAACTGCAAATAAAACAATTCAAGCTTACCCTCGGACATACTCATCGTATTGTCTGGGTCGCATATCCAACCGTTTAAAAGATTTTTGTCGTGTATTCCACACAGCCGACGATCCGAAAAATGAGGATAGGCGCAGGCGGATGACAGGCGATCACTGCTAAAATGAACTTAGTCATAAATTATACAAAAAAACAAGTTTTTGTAAAACAATTTTTAAAGAAGCCTTTAATTGAATTTAGGACCCCTTTTAAGAACCTTTTTTTCCCACAAAGTTTTAATAAATCCAATTTTCTATCAAATTTTATGCAAATATACAAACAATTAGTCGGTGGATTTTTCGCCAAATTTTTTTTCTAATAAGTAACTTAAATTTAATTTCCTGTTACAATTATTATGCCATTTATTGAAATTCCACTGAAAAAAACATTTAGGAAAAATTAAAATTAATGGTACGATTATAAAGAAATTTAACATACCCAACAGACGTCTGAACAAATTGAGCGAATACAAAAACCCGTAAAGTGAATATCAAATACCGGTAATTATACAAGGAACAATTATCCATTAAAATTTAGCGCTAAATCCATGAATTCAATTTTTTTCCAATAATATTTTCCTTTCAAGTGAAGCGACAAACATCGCAGCCATACTAAAAGGTAGTTGTTTATATTTTGTCAAAGTAATTCTTTAAGCCAAAATGGTTAAGAATTAATCTTTAAACGTTTACAAAAAAAGCCAGTCGAAAATGGTGAAATACAACCGAGCTGATAAATTAGCTGAAACAATCAGATTAGGCTTCAGTCAAAGTGGGAATTATATATTTAATCTTTTGCTATAGCAGAATAACAACACATGTTTTTTTTTTATTTTTTCACACACAATCGTATTACAATATATTGTTTTTGAGAATTTCTCAGAAATAAAAATAAAAAAAAAAGTCTAGGATGTACATAAGGAAGAAATATAAAGAATTTATTAAAATGGTCCAGGTAGACGTAATCGGGTAGAATAGACAAATACACAAAGAAGAGAATACAATGGCAATGAGGAGCAGCAGAACCTCAGTCGACACAGCGGCCCAAGTTTCTAATTTTTGTCACACAACCGTATTACAGCAATTAATATTCAAAAAATGTAATTGAGTACTTATGCAAAAAAATGCAAATAGTTTGGAAAAAAAGTTAAGGAAGAGGGAAAATATGTGAGTAAGGAACAAATGGCTAGTCGTTGGAACGTCTCAAACTGTTTAACCAAATCAATTATTAAATGTGCTTATCAAAATAATGAATTCGAAGACATAAAAATGTTCTACAAAAGAAATTGGGTAGAAATGAGCAAAAATTTTTTTCCTTTTATTTGTTTTTGACATAAAGCCTTTAAGAACAAAAAAAGGAATCTGAAATAATTTATAATTGTTTTGAATTATTAAACAATCCGTTTTCCGCTTGCATTGTTATGTTGGGAATAATTTGTTGAATGTATATATTAAATGAAGCAGTTTCGACCAAAATGTTAGGAATCTAAAAATTTTAAAATTTTTCGAAAAATTATTACGGATCTTTTGCCGGCAGAAAGACATTTGGTCTTACGAAAATTTGACCCCAAAATTTGTTTTATAGAAATTTGAATTTTTATTGCCAAGTTAATGTTAGGCATTTTGTATTGTTTTCCTTTTTGCAAAGTCTCAGTTTTATTCTACTGTATTTAATTTGTACAATTTCTATTTTCAATGTTTTGTGGCATTTTGTAGATGTTTTACATTAAATGTCTTTTACGGCAAAATTACAGTGTTTGGGCATACAAAAAATGTATCATACAAAATGCCAAATTTTAATACTGTCACTTAATTCCAAATTTAAATGATATTTTGAGTGGGACCAAATGTTCAAGAGACCACGTATTTTTGTAGCGCTACATAAAACATATTCAATAATTGACAAATAACTAATTTACTATTAGGGGAAAACGCATTTTCAATAATTATTTTCAGATTACTTCAAACTCACTCCCCCCACAAAAAGCACTTATAACTTTTAAACATTGTAAGCAAACTAAACAAAGATCATGCATAAACTTATCAAATTCCCGCAAAAAAAAACGCGAACATTTTATATACATATTTATGTATAACATATTTAAAAATTTTATTATGTAAATTGCTAATAAAATTTTTAAAGTATTAGATATTTCATTAGCATGATGAAAAACATTAAAAAGAATCTTAAATACATATATTCATAAGCACTTAACAAGAAGAAATTTTGTCCTTCAGCCTAAGCCCAAGATATTAACAAAACAGTTTAAATGTTAACAATCATCAATTATGCTACAAGCAAAGAAGAATTATTTTTAATATTCTAAAGCCAAATCTTTTATCTTTCAAAAACTAAGTAAAACCAGTAAAAAAAATACATTCATTAAAGAAAAGCGCGCAATAAATTATGCAAAGACAAATTGAAAAAAATGTATGCATATACGTTTGGCTTAAGAAATTGGTAAACAAAATGAAATAAATGCAAAATTTAAATTTTTTAATTAAATGTAAGCAAAAAATAGGAATAATAACAAAATTAATGTATTTTAAATTGAAAAAGCAACGGTATAAACATTTTGTAAATTGTAACAAAATTTAGACAATTATTTATGGGTCAGGCATAATTAAAAAAAAATCAAACTTTCCATAGAAAAATAAGGAATAAAGCCTAAGTCTAAAAACTTAAGACCAAGTAAAACAAAAACCCAAACCTAAGCCCTAGTTTACGTCTAAGCTTAAGTATAAAATTTGAACTCAAACTAAAACTCAAGTCTAAGCCTAAGCAAAAAAACAAAACCAAAGCTTTAGTGTAAGCCTAAGTCTAAATCTAAACCCAAGCGTAACTTTTAGCATATGTGTAATCCAAAGCCTAAACCTACAACTAATCTACAAACCAAACGAGCAAGGCTACGTCTAAGTCTTAGCCTAAGATAAAGCTTAAGCTTACAGGAAAGCCAAAGGCCCAGCATAAACTAAAACCCTAAGCCTTAGCGTAAAACTAAGCAAAAACCTAAACCTGAAACCGAAATTTATTAGGGTTTATGGATTTCCGAATGATAAAAATTTAATAAGTATTTGAGTCCATAAAATACTAAAAACGCTTAGCAAATAATTTAAAAAAGTCGTATAACTTGACTCAAATGGAAAACTTAAAATAAAGAAATGAATGAAAGTTTGCATTACATTAAAAAAATGTTTTAAGTTTGTAGTTTAATTAAATTGAAAGACACATAGCCTAATTAGTTAGCAATGGCTTAAGGCAATTCCATATGTTTAACTCAAATTTAATAAAGTAACAAATTTTCAAACGTAAAGTAGATATAAATTGAGTTAATCCAAGACTAAATTTGAAAATAATTTCAAGCTGGCGGTGATAAACAATTAAAAAATTGAAACAAAGAAATATATTTTAACCACAAAAAAACTTAATAAAATAACTAAAAAAACGTCGTAAGCTCTAACACATTCAAAGAAATAAACTTTAGCAAACGGCCTTCAGTGCGATAAGGCTTAAAACCAAAAATTTTTGCTTAAAAAATTCATCCATTCCAACCAAATAAGCAAAAATGTTATAATCATAACAACAGCAACAACCAAAAAAAAAACAAATAAATTAAAAATAATGTGACAGTATCTTTTATTAGGTTAAATTATAAATTACTAAAATTGGTATGTCTGAGAGAAATTGTTTTCATTTTCGTATTTGGTTGGGAGACAAACAAAAAAAGGCAAAGAAAACACTTGAAAGCTTATTCAAAAAACAAATTATATAACAACTGTGATAAATGATTTTGGGAAAAGTAAATTAAATGATTTAATACTACTAAGGCTAGTTTGTAAGAATTAAGAATGAGAGTGGGTTCGGGCTTAGGCATATTCAAAGATATTTAATTGGTTTGAATAACTTTTTTTTTTAAATTTGCAAGAAATGTATTGAACAATCTTTTTGCCCTGAAACATGAAAAAGTTGCCAGAAACACAATGTTGAAACTTAATTTAGAAACTGAAGCAATTGAAAGCTATTACAGCAGCAAGCGCTGATGACCAGCAGCACAAAATTAACTGGGTTTAAAAAATGCGGTCATATATATTTTTTTATTTTTATTTGTTTAATGTGGTAGCGTAAGTATCAAGAGGGAAACGCTGGCCCGAAGGGCCGGACTACAGTTATGAATAGACAACAAAGATTTAAAAGTTGGAAAACTCTCAAGTTCAAAATTAGTGTTGCTCCATTGGCTCGCCAATAGCCTGGGATAAAAACATAGGACTTACGCCATGATCAATTATCAAAAGAAAATTAAATTCGGTTATCTTCAAATTTAAATCGCCGTTAAACTCATTAAACATAAAAAAAGAAAAAATTGGAATTTGAAAATGAAATGATTTGAGTCAAGCAAAAACACTCACCTTAAATGCTTATTAAAAAGTTTTGCACATTTCAAATTTACTATGAAAAGCTCGAATTCACTTTAATGTTAATGAAAAAATTGGCATACTGTTTACGATGCAAAAAAAATAGCATTCTGTTTACGATGCAAATCTTATCCAATTAACAAAAAATTCAAGCAAATAATTTTTTACACACATGCATTATGGCGGAAGTACAATCGTCAATAATTATTTTTGTATTGTTTGCTTCCATTAGTCGCACTTCAAACATGAACTGGTCTTATTGGAAAAAAATATGAAATTTACAAGTATCACACTTTTTAAAATTCAAAAGTAAAGCTCAAAAAAGTAAAAAAATGCTATTCCAAATACTCCATATGGAACAAAAAATTAAAAAATTAAACATTCATGAACAAAAAAGTTCGTAATACATGTCGCAAATCCGGCGCTGTAAAAAATTAAAAAAAATGAATGCTTGTTTTAATAACATAAATGAGCGAATTAAAAAGACTGTTTTTTTTGTAACAAAGGAGTGCGCGTTGTGCTCAAAATTCCATAGGCAATTTTTTGCTCTCGGTGGTGCAAAAAAACGTTTTTACACTTTGAGGTAATTTCTTTTTAAAACGTACACAATTAATTAGATTTGAGGCAGCGTTGGTTCGTCAATTATGGAATAAGAAAGGGGAAGGGGAAGGGGAAGGAGAAGGGGGAGGGGAAGGGGAAGGGGGAGGGGAAGGGAAGGGGAAGGGGAAGAGGAAGGGGAAATGAAGATATTTAGAAGTGTTTTCCAAAAAAATGAATAAAGATAAAATAAATTTATGCTACTAAAAAATAATGTCGTTGGCTTTCTATTATTTTCAGCAGTACCCTTACTTAAAAGCATAAATAACGAAAAAAATTAAAGACGTTTCAAAGAAAAAAAACAATATTTTTGTTGGAGAATTATAAATGAGTACGAAATAGCTATTAAACACAATTTATATATTTGATAAGTCCGTCTTTATGCCATGCAAACATGTTTTCGGTATGAAGCAAATATTAATGGTCACATTTAACGCTGCAAAAGTGACGCGGGTATGTGCTACACTTTTAAAGAAATAATAGCTAGAAAAAACATCCTAAATAGGCTAATAGCCTACCGCCAAGCCATATGATAACAAAAAGAATTTTGTTTGAACTACATGTGTCGATAAACAGATGTCGGACAAAAAAAATTTGAACGAAAAAAAATATATAAAAGAACAAAAGTAATAATGCCTTATAATTGTCTGCTTTTTAGTGAATATTTTATGTCTATTTGAATTTATGTTCGTATTCAAATATTTATCAATTTTTGACATGATCTATTTTAATAATAATATAAAAACAAATGTAAGGTGTAAAATATTTTTGGTTGTTAAAAATGTTCAATTTTACTGGCCATAATTGTCTTGGAAAAATGATTTTGAAAATATCTGAATCTGCTTTTTTAGGTTTATCACCAGTCATAAGCGTTTGTTTTGTAGAGATAAGCAGAAAATGATTTAGTCGAGTTGACCTATAGAAGGTTGTATTTTATGAGCTGCTATTTACTGTGAATTGACAATTGTGACTTCAAAGCCTCGCAAATCGACTTTAAAAATTTGAAATTTTGTAAGTTGACATTGTCTTGACTTGGTAATTTACCTTTCTTAAACCAATATGTGCCATGTTGGTCTTTTAGCGCAGCTAAGCGAATCGTTAAAATAACATAAAGCAAGCATTTTTCGCATTTCTCATTTCCTCATTGTCTTATTTTGATAGGATAAATATTCATTGAAATTACCATTTATCAGTGTTTCAAAAAATTGAAAAAAGATCCAGGTATGCTGTATACTTTCTTTTGGCATTAACCTTTTTAATGAGCGAGTTCCGTGTTCAAAAATTATTCTTTTCGGCTTTTTGCTTCTTTGAACTAATTAAAAAAGGAAGGGCGCTAGTGCAATCATTCCCCTTAATCTAATTAATATGCGGGAAAATAAAATTCATCACATTATTTGTAGGCACAAGAACGAGCCAGAAAATTACTCAAAGCATAGCATAACAATGAAAACTCTTCTTTTCAACGTGTAATATTGAGCTAATAAACTTTTTTTTCTTTCTACGTTTAGCCACAAAAAAAGAAATGTAATTATGCTAAAGTGTAAAACTTTTAAAATTTTGCTTTTCACACAAAGTAATTCTGATGTCTTTTCATTTCGGCGGAATAGAAAAATGTTATTTTTTTGTATTCCTGAATGCCATACATTTTTTTGACGTTTTTTCAACATTGTTCAATTACATTTTACATTTAATAAATATATGGCGGCGCAAAGACATTTACTGTCGGCTTTAGTCTTTGAATAAGATGAAAAGAGCTGGCCGCCAACTAACTGGTTTGTCAGTCTCCTTCCCTCCACTTTTTGCAGCTTTATCCTCTTTTTTTCTTTAAACAAAAGTAAGTAAAAAAATAGAAATTAATAAAGAATAAAGAAAAAAAGACTAAAAAATTGGATTAGTCCATATTGCTTTTCACATTCATCCTTTCGTCGTTTTACTTTCCATTGACGACTTCTCCTCCTTGATTAGACACTAAGACTTTTCAGTCCTTTTTTTCAGCGCAGAAAGCATTAATATTTTACGTTTCTCTTTTAGCAGCTCACCCCACGTCCCTCCTTCACAGCCTCTCATGCTGTTCTCTTCCCATCTTCAATTTCTATTTATTCATTTATATATTATATTTGGTATATATTGGTATATTTGGCAAAAAAAATATGTTGTTTTTGGAGCGCAAAGCTAATAATAATAACGTTTTATGCACAAATATTAATAATAATAAAATATTTTTTTACACACAAAAAGCAAATAAGTAGTTGAAATTTAATTGGAAGAAAAAAAAATATTCTATTGGATTTTGGCGCATGCACAGAGGCTTGCAGACATTAAAAAAAAAGTTTTAATTAATTTTTGACTGCGAGAAAGATCTTTTTTTTGGAGAGCCTCGTTTCTAGGTGAAGCAATGACTGCCTACCGACTTGTACATCCAAGCGTAATTTGTATGCGTTAACTCGTGTACCCGTCAATTTGGGACTCACCAAAAATGATGTAAGTAATTATTATAAGGCTTGATTTAAAAGGCTCAAGTTACTTAGCAAAAGTAGGGTTTTGGGCGCAATAATTAATAACATTTCTGGAAAGCACGCTCATCTGGTTTTGTAGCTGGGAAAAAATTTCATTAAATCAGGGTGATCTGATTTAACAGCTCATATAGCTAAGCCAGTGAAAATTTTTCAAAACATCCAAAATTTTATATTTTAAACAAAATGCCAATGAAAAAACTTTAAAGTTTATGCCAATTATGTGCCTTCTCTTTTGACTTGTGTATAAACTATTCAATTTTGACTTGTTACACTCTGTGAATTTCGACATAAAAACTTGTATTCGTATGTTTTGGCCATCTCTCAGTGATTTTGAACAGATACCATTAAACCTTTTTTATTGTGTTTGTAGGCGAGTTCAAAGAAACTGAAAATATTTTTAATTAAATTGTAATAACTATGCATACAAATGCATGAAAAATGCAAATTTAATTACGACATAAAGTTGCTTGCCTAACAGAACTCACTTTCCAACACCAATTTGTAATGCCAAAGCAATTTAAGTGAACTAAACTTTTACATACAAAGAAAGAAATAAGCTCATAAAAATTAATATATTCTAATAAAACATAATCCATTAAAAATAAATTTGCAAAAAGTTTATTAATGGAGTAAAAGTTAACCTCATATTTGCCAAAAAAAAATCAAATGAGTTCAAGAAACACTATGAGCTCTAGGGCAAAAAATCCTGAAACAGCAAAACACCGGACAACAAGAAGAAATCTGCTATTAAAGCCTAAGTTATGAAAAATAGTATAATCACACATTAAGACAACAAATGTATAGTAAATTTGTTTTTATGTTTTTCTTAAATCCATTTTTAAAATGTCAGGGAGTCACCAGCAACGACTTAAGGTAATTTTGCAACAAAATATTTAACCTAATACTCTTAAACGGTCTTCGGGTTGATAGCCAGTAAGACTTATTGTTTGACTTAGTATCTCAATTACAAAAAAACTTTGAAATTTATTCATTAAAGTTCGACGGAATGTACCACGCCAAAAAAGTTCAACAACCTACAACGAGCAGTAAGTTTTAAAAAAAGTCTCAATGGAATCAAATGGAATTGTTGTAATCACTTAGAACAACTAAAATACTAATGGAATAAAAATATTTGCATAAAATTGAACAAATTTATAATTTGGTTTTCGAAAACACACTTTCCCAAGCCGAATACCCAATGTTTGTTTATTTTGTCAAACAAAAACAATTTTCGTTATCCATTCTTGATGCGTTACTTATAAATAAAACTGTCACAAAGGCTTTTCCCTGCAAAATTATTTTTTTGCAAAGTAATTATTGAAAACATTTTATGTACTCGGAATGTCGAAACAATGAATATGGAAGTTGTTAACAAACAATGCTTAAATAAAATTGAAAAAAAAATGCTCCTCAATAAATAATAAACTTTATTAGCACTCAAACGACAAATTTTTTATGTTTGGTTTCTTTTTTGAATACCTTTTTAATAAAAAAGAGTCACTTTTAGTACAAAATATTATACAATTTAATTAGAAAAATCTTGAATGTTTCATTGAGCATGACATCAATCTGTTCTGCCGATTGGACTTTATTTTATGGTTAATTGGGATATAAAATAAAATGGGATCGGTAAAACAAGGGCAAACAGAACAAATATCAAAAAGCTTATAATGCGCACTATAAGGGTGCTATACATTAACCTGGCAAAATGAAAAATTACAAAATCATTAAGAAAAAGGAAACAGTAATCTGAAATTACCTAAAAAGCAATTGAGTAAAAGATGGTATATTGCATTTACATTTGATCTCAACGCTAATAAATTATAATATTTGACATTAGCACATTTGTCCCGCCCATATTAGTATACATACAACAATAAATTGTTAAGGTTAAGAAATAACAAGAAATAAAACAACTTGCGGGATGCCGCCAAACAACAAACAAAACTACTTGAAATTATTTTTTTGTTGACGTTTTCAAAATTTAATTTAGAGGCTACATTACGTATTTGCCAAAAAAAAAAATGGCAAATATGCAATTTTATACGTAATAAATTGAACAAAACAGATTTGAAAAGATGGCTAATAAGAGTAGAGGACATAATGCCAAAGTATAATGGAAAGGAGGAAGATTGGAAAACTCCTGTTTAGTTTTCTGTATACTTTGGCACCCGACTAATAAGGGAAAGGCAAAAAAAAAGAAGATTATAAATTAATACCAATATTCTGCTGCTTTTTTTTTGATGAAGGCTATTTGCAAAATACAATTTCATTAAATGCCTTAAATTTTGTTTATGATGTAAATTTAGATGAGTTTGAATAAGGCTTTTAAAGAAAAATTGCTTATTGACGAGGGTAATGGAATGTAATTAATCATCCTCAACTATTAAAACACAAGCTCTTCTAAAATATAAACAATCGTAATAAAAATATGTTAAATGATTACTTATTTTTTGACACTCGATTTTAATTGGAGTCAAATCCAAAATTAATACTTAAACCGATTTATCTGTCTGAAAAAATGTAAAAAAATTGTAATATAAACCTGTTGGAACATTTATTAATAATTCTCTGGTCTTTGCTGGCTTTACCCATTTATGTTTACTTCAACGTACCTCTCTCGTTTGTCATCACTCAAAAAATATCAATGCCAAAAATAAAAGCCGCCGTTGCACAAAGAACTAAATTGTAATGTAAGAAGTTGGAAAATATATTTTACTTTTCAAAAACAAGTTAAAAAATAGGGACTGCCAACGTAAATGTCGTAATGTAAGTTCAAATTTCCTTATCAATTAAAAAAAACACAAGAGGAATTTTAAATTAATGGACGCAAAAAAATTGAAAGGTTTGGCGAAAAATTTCGGCGCAATATTCCATCCTTTTGCTGTACGACAGGAAACCCAACGCATTCCTTTTTCCACTTTTCAAGTGTGTTTTTCTATCGACCAAGATGAGTCTGAGTTATTGGCGGCCGTACAATCCGTTAATATACCTGGTTGCCTCTTTAACAGCTTTATTGCAGGCCTTTGATGTATTCTCATTTCTACCTATACTAATCGGGCAACCTTACCTTTATGTCCTAAGGCGTCAAATATTAGCTTTAATTAAATTTGAAAGTCAAATTTTTGAAACATTATTCGATTTGTTTACTGTAAGTTTAAAGTTTGGCATTTTTTGCCAAGTAGCGCTCGAATTTTAAAATTCAAATTTTTGTACAAATCGAAAAGTAACAGATAGATTTAACCACCATATGTTTAAAGTAGGTATTGTTTTAATTGCCAAAAGCGAATAGTGAAAACAAAAGTGCCAAAAAATTAAACATAGTACATTGCCAAAGAATGAAATTTTGAAATTTTAACAAAGTTTTAAAATGAAAATTTTATACTTTATTTTATATTCTTTTTGATTCTTTGTTTTTCATCACTAATCCTAAGTGCTCACCACTTACAATAAGACACCATGTTCGACATCGGATGAAAAATACGAGTTGTTTTTTTAATTAGTCAATTTAACAACAATTTTTATTAAACAAAATCAATGAAAATGGCCCAAATTGGCGCCGGGGTTTTTTTGTTATAACTTTTTTATTTTTCAATCAATTTGCATAATTTTTTTTAACAATTTTTCAAGATCTTCTACTTTTTGTGATACCATAATTGTGCATTAAATTTTAAGTTAAGCGTATGCAATAATTGTTTAAAAAATTGCGTGATTTTCAGAAATTGAGTATACCGTGGAAAAAAAAGTTTGGTGTATTATTTGGTGTGGTATGTTAGGTTTGCCCACACCACCGTTCAGTGTGAGTATTGCAATCATCAAAACGACCGTTTATGGATGCGCGATCCTCCAAAAAACGAAGAAAGTATTGTTAAAAGACAGCAGCATCCCCAACAAATTAAAACCATTTTTTTATGTTTAACGTTAAATTTTTTATATTTTTAATATTTTTTAGATAATGGTTTGGGCCGGTATCTGTTTCGTGGACAATTTTTCTCTTGCCTTTATCGAAAATGGTAGTGCTAATTATAATGCTACTACCAAGAACGCATTTCAAATAATGTTGTAAGGCCATGGACAACTAAAAAATTTAATGTTCAATTTTGGGTTTTTTAGCAAGTTTGTCCAACACGCTTCGTTTTTTTATTTAATTCTTACTTATAGATCGGTTCGCCGCTTCACACAGCGAATGAAACTTAAGATTGGCTGGCCCGTTTTACGTTCGATTTTATTGCTTAAAAAGAGTGGCCCGCACGGTCTCCCAACCTCAACTCTTTGGATTACTCTGTATGGTCAATTTTAGAGGAACGCGCGTGTGCCAAACTTTATGCTAATGTTGATGACCTAAAAATTTTATTGTTAGAAAGTTGGTGTCTTTTAGATGATGAAATGATTCAACAAGCATAATTGACAACTTTTCCGGAAGAGTAGAAAGTTGCATATTGGCGGAGGGCTAATATTTTGAATAGTTATATGTATAATTTTTTGTTGGTATAATTAAAACACAAATGTGGAAATTTCAATAAAATACAAAAAAAATTAAAAATGCGCAAAAAAAATTTATCAAAAACTTAAATAAAAAAGTGAAAAATTTTTATTATGGGTGGATACACGGTGCGCACAAACCTGGGCCAATTTTTAAACGGATGCCAAAATAGCTTTGGTATTATGTTAACATGTGAACTAAATGTGATATTTTTTAAAATTTTTGTTTTTTTAAGAAACAATTATTTAACCACTATTATTAGCTAAGGAACATAGTTATTTGAGTTTGTTAATACATTTTTTTTATGGCTAATGGACTATATTTTAACGAAATTTCTAATTAAATTTTTATTCAAAATGCTTAAGCCAAAATAATGTTTCAATATTTATGTACTAGGAAAAAAAACCCAGCGTGATTGTCATATTTTGAAATGATGTTTCAACGAATTAATTTTAAGTTTGTATTTTTTAGCTGCCAAGAACCAAGCAAACGCTGGCAGAAAGGGACGTGAAAATGTGGCAGAAAGAAAAAGAAAAGCGGCAGAACGAATGGCCCTAGCCAGTGCTAAGAGGATTTGGTCAATTATTTTAGAATGATCTATATTTTTTTGCTTAAACGTTACATTATCAGCTTATAGTAGGTAAGTAAAATTGAAATCAGCATAATTTTTTTTTTAAGTTGAATTTTTGATTTTTGTAGAGCCAATCTTTAATTTAATATATAAAGAATATTTTGTGTAAGTTTGAACCATTTTCGCTCATGTACAAAAATTTGGCAACGAGGGTTTAAGCACAAACCCTTAAAATTTTCAAAAAAAATTTTTTTGATTATTATATTTATATTATGATATATATATAATAATAAAAGACACCAGCAAGGATTAACCTTTTATTAATAATAACCAATAAAATAACCAAATAACATAACAAGCAAATCAACCAAACCTAAAACCTCGGGTTTTCTCTCCTTTTTACAGCCCTCGTTCCAAAAACCGTAATATTGTAAATAACATAAGTTTCGTGGCAAGAAATTTTTTAATTTTAATTTTTTTTTTAAATTGGCTCGCATCTCAAGATCCGTTTTTCTGAATCACTTTGTACTCAAGTGATCTTATTTAAAACATTAAATATAAAAAATATCCTCTAGGTCAGACATGAAATGGAAGGACAGTCATAAATTAATTAAAAACACGTATGTGAATTATCGGCACACGAACATATTCGATTTTGAACCATTTTAAGCCATCGAAAATGATATTACGTAAACTTTGTGCTGACTTGGGCTTTTTAAAGATTGCCTAAATTAATTTTTGGAATCCTATTGTTTAAGTAATAATTTAATTTTTTAGTGCGTAAGAAAATGTTTTTTCTTTAACTTTTTTACTAACTGTTTTTTTATGTTTTGTTAATGTTCCAAAAATATTTTTGACATTTTTATTTTATGCGTCAATAAAAAACTAAAACACATTTGTTAGAACAATGCTTACTAAAGGAACATTCTCAAGTATATAACGGCAATGGATATTGATCGTATAGTTACATATAAGCGTGCCATTTAAAGAAAATACTTGTTATTTTTAATTTTGGAGTTGAAAGCCTCAATTATACGACATTTTCAAATTTTGACTTTATTTGATTTATTGTTTTTTATTGTGTAAATAGTTGAACTTTGCATAAAATATTTGCAAGATTTTATGAGTTAGTTGCCCCGGATATACCAGATATTCACCGTTGAATAATATACTCCTCATAAATGAATAAACACCATTTTCCTTGGTCAAATCGAAATCTGTTTTTTAAATCGTTACCTTAGAAATTTTTATGTTTTTCACCAACTATTTTTTTTTGTTGTTAAACTTTTTTTTTGCTGTGCTATTATTATATGTAACATATTTTAAAAACATTACTGTTTTTGGTTGCTATGTCAAATCGTGTCCAGGGTCCGAAACAAAATTAAGAATGCATGTTCATTATGCATTGTATATTCAGTCCACTAATTTACTTTTTCAGAGCGTTGTAGCAGGAAAAAAATTAAAAAGCTAAAATGAAAGGTTTTTTTAAATATAGAAATTTCTTTTTATTTGGAACATTTTTGCAAAATTCATTAATCATCGTATTTTGAATAATTGATTCATTATGTTGAATAATCCAAACAACTTTCAGTACGAAGAGAAGTGCATATGTGATTTGTGCAAGTGTGGGTATGTAATCCTTTTTTTTCTGCCAACCGAAGCATTGAAGACAAGAAAAACGTGAAAATAAAAGTGTATAATTTGGATAAAGTAACTCAAGGCGATTTAAATGGTATTTAATTTAAACAAAATTTCTATAAAAGGTACTACTGCTCGTTTGAAAATGACAGCACTGTGGGTGTTAGTTGTTGAGGATCACTCATTTTCAAGACGCTATAACTTTTTTAATTTGACGGTATATTATTCGGTTTTCCCTTGTTTTATAGGGAATTTTATGAGGATTTCAACGGTAACAGCATTTGAACATAATGTTTTTGTTAACAAGCTCAAAAATATGCAATAGAGCTGATGAGGTCTAAAACCGTCAAATTAAAAAAGTTGTAGCGTCTTGAAAATGTGTGTTCTTGAGTTGCTCTATCCAATTATACACTTTTATTTTCTCGTCTTTTTTGTGTCAAGGTTTTGTTGGCGGCATTATGCAGACAAAGTTAAAGCAGTTTATAGTTGAAAACTTGTTTAGCGGCTTTTCACTGTGAATTTAAAAAAAAACGTTCCAATTTGAAAGAAAAAATTCATTTTAGGGGACAAAAACATGACCACGTTCTATTTATAGCATGAAAATTAACTTCTGATACAAAATAATTTTTGATCAATAATAAAATAGTTTGTTCAGTCGAGTGGAAAATGGCTTAGTTGTAATTGAGATGGAATTTCTTCCTAGACGGATGAACCCTTCCTTATATAAAGTTTATGATAAATCGTTAAAAAATATCACTTTTGGGCTTTTAAAAGGCAGTCTGAGATTATTCTGACAAAGCGCTGTACATTTCTGTAGGCAATCCGCACAAAAACCAAAAATTCATTAATTCAAAGTGTTTAAAAAACACAATTACAGTCATCATCGGTGTCCACACGCCGGTAACATCCGCCTTGGCAACGAAAAGGCTGAATTTGGCGCTAGTGAATATAATAGTAACTACATTGAACTTAAGGATGCTGTCCCGGCTACTATCGCCGGTCCTGGCTTTGATAATCTCGCACAAGAGGGCAAGCTTAACTTGAGCTCAACCCACAGAGGTTTCATTCCAACATTTTGAACAGTATTTATATGACATACACCAATTTTTTAGCTGATTTTAAAGTCCGGTTAGCCCAGCGTTTTGATGTTGTTCGGCCAATCGAAGAATATGTGGTAGGCTAAATCGTATTTTCATTAGGTTTTATTTTTGAATAAAAAGGAAATTTTTCCAAAAGCAGGGAGTTCTAATGGAGAAGTTTTAATTTTAGAAATATAAAATTCTTATCGAAAAGCTGCTAATATAATTAATACGGTATTCACTTTTTTTAACTGATTAAAACCTTTGGTCCTTCATTTGTACTATTCAATTTGAATTTCGACTTTTTTTTCCATCATAGTAAAGTTGATAAACTGATTGTGGAAAGTTTGGACCATACCTAATAATTGATCGGTTGCATAGATGGCGCTTAGTACTTAAGAAATATGGTAATAGCATGTTATGGATGTGTAAAGACAACGAAAACTCACAAATTGGTTAATAAACGGCAAGAAGCGTGATAAAAGGTTTGAGATTTCGAGGTGGTATTATGTTCCGGCGTGAGTCTAATGTGGGTTAACAATGTGAAAATGTTGTAAATCCGGACTTTAATAAGGATGCTTTAAAATAAATATTAAATTTGAATTGTTTTTTTTAGAAAACTGCAGACCCTTTTTTGGCGACGTCCACGCATCAGGCTGATTTCCAGGGCAAAGGTTTCGACGTGGAGCCCGTAAAACAAATAAGGCCGGAGTCGGGCAATTACTGGAGACGAACCGGCGGTCAACCTTTCGTTGACGTTAGCACACATCAAGCAGATTTCAACAAAAAACATGTATTACTTTTAAAACTTTTATTTTTTCAGTTTCAAACTTTTCCGCTTATTTATAAATTTTGCTTCTTTTTGTCTGCTGTTTTGTTTATTGTATGTTGATTGTAATAAATTAATCGTTAACCGTAAATTAATTTCTTTTAGAAAATCAAACTAAAAATTTGAAAATATATGTAATTGTGCTTTATGAAATTGTTGTGA
The DNA here is from genome assembly GCA_035044305.1 of Drosophila nigritarsus. Classification (NCBI taxonomy): domain Eukaryota; kingdom Metazoa; phylum Arthropoda; class Insecta; order Diptera; family Drosophilidae; genus Drosophila; species Drosophila nigritarsus. The sequence continues at coordinate 30,316 of JAWNMF010000479.1, read as the reverse complement.
AATCTTGTTAAACCGCTTTACTGAAAATAACCTGTTGCAGGTAGAAGAGCCGCCATTGCTATTTCGTCCATCTTCAATGTTGCACAAATCCAATGATCCATTCGACTTGACAACAACACATAAACAGGATTATCGTGTCTTTCACATTTCCACACCGCCCGTCACATATAAGCTACAGGACCAAAGCCGTCATCTATCTAATGAGCCATTTAATGTAATTGTGCTTTATGAAATTGTTTGTTAATATATGTTTGAGAGAATGTGGCTACATTGAATTAATATTTAAAAAAAATAACAAAATGACCGTTGAAGGCATTTATTGCACTCAATTGTTGCTTATGACAGTATATTTTTTGTTTAACGAAGAGTAAGGAATAATAGAAAGAATAATAGAGAAAAAATAACTTTAAATTTAGGAAAGTAATAAAAATCATTTCCCGTTCAAAGTTCGAATTAATTTTTTTGGCAAAACATTCTTCAATACATCGTACTTTCTCAATAAAAGCCCCCCTCTCAATAGGAGTCCTGTCCTCTTTTCGACTAATTGAAAAATAAGAGCTTCATCCCTTAATTAAAAGCCCCGTTCTCATAGAGTTGCCTTATCGTTCAAAAAACCAGCTAATTAAAGAAGACAAGCTTAGTTTTATAGTGGGCTAACAATTTCTATAAAACCACTGCAAGACAAAGTTTATTCAATTTATTAAATTCCTTACAATACAAATTTAACAACAATATAATAGTTTTTTTTTTACCAACATTTTAAGGAAACAACGGAGCATCGCTCAAATTTCGATAAAAAAACCGTTGAAGTCATTCAACCGGTTAAACCGGAAACTTCTGCCTATCGGCCCAGCAGTCAGCCAATGTGCTTAAAGAGCACTTATCAAGAAGGCTTTACTAACAAATATGGTAAAATGTTTGCTTTACGGTCGTATAATGCAATCTTATTGTTGTTCTAGCAGAAAAAGCAGACACGAATTATCAAACCGACCAGCAAAAGCTTTCCGACGATTGTCCCTTCAATGAGGCAGCCGTCTTGCAGAATGGAATTGCGCTGAGGCACACAAAAATTTGCCCGGCTGCAATGGTTCTCAGTAGAAGGTAAAATTTTGGGATGAAAATGTATAATATGTATACTGTGCTGTAAAACTTTACGGTTATACCTAGATGCTGTTACCGTATTTTTTACGTGTAATTTTTAATTTATAAATTGGTAAAAACCAGTTTGCGTTCATCAACTCATTTGTGTCAAATTGCAAACATTTTTAGGGATCGATCTTTTAAACTGTTTGGATTAAAAAAAGGCCACATTTTTTATCGACGTCTAGTGGCGGCTTCTATTCCGGACTTAGTACGGTATCGGAAAATGTCGCCTGTACACTAACTGTATAAAATAGAATGTTCCATTATGATAGTTATATTGAATATTGTTGTGTCTTCCGTTCACGTAGTCAATATAACTTTATTAGGATTCAACAATAAAATATAATAATATAATAACATAATAAACGATACAGTCTGGCCAAAGACAAAACAGGCCAAAAAGCGAGATAGACAATATTTCCTTTCCTTATGTACTATCTCAATATGCACATCGCACCGCGATGTGTTAATCAATAATAAATTCCCTACAAGACTACAACAAATATATTTAAAATTGAATTAGTCTTTAGTTTCACCAGTATTTTTTTGGTACCTTGAATAGATTTTATTTTTTTGTTCTTGCATCATCAATCACCTCCAACATTCAGAGTGTTTTTTATTGTCATTTTTATTTTTAGAAGCAAAAATAGCTCTGTATTATTGGTATGGCGTTTAGGCGATGCATGACTTACATTTGGTACTGTCTAACATGACTATTCTCATAACATTTAATTGTGAAATGCATCACATTTTTTTTATAACATTCCACGCGTGCGCCTTTTCGTTAAACAATTTTGGCATAATCAAGAAAATACAGGCAAAAGTTTGGTTAAAGTGAATTCAAAAGAAACTTAATCTTGCGCCCAACACATTTTTTATGTGCATCTTCAGCCAAAATTGGCATTTGGCTAAAATTTGACATTTAGTTTGACACTCATTTTTAGCAGCAAACAGCTTATTTTATGTTGTCTAGAGTCCGGAACGCGTTTAGTTATGTTTTAGTTAAACGATATTTTTTTGAATAAAATTTTTATTTGAGCAAAATATTTTCGTTACAAATTGCAATCTCTCATTGAAGACGGCTGGTAGATTACAACCAAATTGATAAAAAAAAATATATTGCTAGAAAATTTAAAAAGTGTATAACAAAATATTAAATTATTATGATTTAAAGATATAATTTTTGGGCGTGTAAGCTTTATGTATGGCATAAGAAGAGCTGAGTGAGAGTAATGTATATATATATATATTTTTTTTTTTTTTCTACTGATGTTTGCATGTTTTTTGTCCTCGTGCTTTGATTTAATTCATTTCTAGCTATATCGCATTTGCTTGTTTATTTTAAGGCATTAGCCATGTACTAGAAACATCACTTTTATGTGGAACTTACACGCACAAATACAATGGGATAAATTTTTTCTATAAAAAAATTATCCAGTCAGGACAACATTTATTGTTTTAATGCCGGTAAAAATTATGAAAAAAAACTATGTGCGGTGTAATTGTTACAAATCAAAATAAGACTAACCATCTAATTCAAATCAATTTATATCACGGCGCACTAAATTCCTTTCTTCTTGGCCAAAATGTGAAATAATATAAAATACAGAAAAACAAAACAAACAACAAAAAATTAAGTTAAAACTGAGAAAGAGAGTTTTAGTTCAGACGACAAAAGATTCACAACCTACGGCTATATTTAAGAAATTGGCAACTATAACAGCATTTTTCGCGAATCTTTTGTTGATCACATCTAAAAATGGTAGTTAAATAAAAATTGTAAGTGATAAAATGAGAAAAAACTTACAAGTGAAAGAGCCTCAGAATTCCGCAAAATCGTGATTTGTCTTGGCAAATTTCCTCAGAAATTTGAGCAATCGCTCGCAGCGACTCGCCAGCCTTCAAATCTAAAATGAAAACAGCGATGGGCTCCCAGAAAAGCAAAATTTTATAAATATTTTGAAATATTTAAATTAGTAGGTTTGAAAGCTTAAATTTGAATTAAAAAAACATTAAGGAAAACAATAAAGTATATAAGTATAGCGTTTAAAACACACCAAAGTCAAGGAAGTTGAAAAATACCAACAAATGTTCAGTTGAAAAGCAAAGAGCTAAGCCTAAAGCTATTATGCGTATTTAATCGAATTTTTTTAAGCGCAAGCCTTAATATTAAAATCTAGTCTAAAGCGTAAGCATAAGCTTAAGCCAAAGTAAAACCATAAAATTAAACATAAACTTATACCAAAGTCTTAGCTTAAACTTAAGCCTAGGGCTAAGCCTGAGCCAAATCCTAAGTCAAATTTTAAAGAAAATCAAGGTTTGGCTAATTAAGTTAAAGTCAAGGTTTGGATGTAAGTCCTAGCTTATTTAAACATTTTCAACCAAACTATTGCTCGTATTAAAATTTTACAGAAATTATAATTTGCGACTTGGCTCATTTAAACGGCGCACGGCCATCGGCTGGAGCCAGTTGTACAGGCGCCAGCCACGCCAGCGTTCCCATCCCTTAAATGGCTCTGCGTCCAACAGCGGCAAATCTTTTTTCAACGTAAGAACATAGTCGCCCAACGCAGAGCCAACGCTTTTAGGCGTTAAGTTTTCACTATTTTTCTTCCATTCCAAATAGTCAACAACACTTGTCGAGTTTTGAGGAGAATCGCTAATAGACATTTGAGTTGAAGAATCTAGTGATTCCGGAGAAGATACAATGGATAGCAAAGTAGACATGGTAAAGAAATTATTTGTCACAAATGCAGATGAAATTTCACTTTTTTCGTCGCGCGACAAATTTGTCTTTCTTTGAAAGGTGTTGTTGTCTATGTCGTCGTTGGCCGGCAAACACTTTGAAAGCTTCAATGATGCGGCGTCACACATCCGTATTGCGGTAGGCCGAAGGCTTGAATCACAATGACGGCCAGCAGCTTTGTGCGTTCCGTGCCAAACACAACGCAATAGGCGCATCTATAATATAATGCATTATTGGTAGCTAGTGGCAATGTTTTATTAAAGTTCCGCAGCAATACCCATAATGCTATTCAAGTCAAACAAAATTACTGAACTAATACCTGGACTCCTCCATCGCCACATGACTTGCTGCATTTTCCCCACGCCGACGGGCGCCATTCCGCCGTACAGTTAACTGAAAATATAAAAATTGATGGAAAAAAGTGTCAACAACTTATAAAAAGTCTAGCAAGAAGAATGAGCACTTTATATATTATAAATAATGATTGCGGAAGGGCAAACAGCCGTGTTAATTGGAAAAAAAAGATTCGGTAAAAAATTTGGTAGCATAAAATTATGGTGCATAAAACCCGTAAGAAGCACAATTTTACAGTAACAATACAAAAGCGTTACAGTGTGAAAAAGCAAAAATAATTACCATTAGCGCATTCCTTTTTGATTTTTGGACGATTTTTTCGATCACAAATATTAAGGCTAGCATTTGTGCCATTACTAAACACACAACTGACGGAGCGACGCTGAAGTGCAGTTGCCTGACGAATGCATCGGGATACGGGACACTGAAAAAAGCTTATTAGTAATATACATATTTTCGAATTGGTAGTTATAGCAAAAAAAAATTAGTTATAGCATTTGGTTTAGTACGAGACACAGGATTTCTTTTTTTTTCATCTGAAATTTCATTTACCGGAAGTGAGGGTGCGTTAGAGGGGAGAGGAAATTTCCAAATTAAATACATTTATCAAACACAAAATTTGCTGCCCAAAATTTATTAGATTGCAGTGAAACATCTCGTAAACATTGCGTTCGAGAACACCACAAGATAAAAATATAAAAAGTGTTTAGAGTGTAAAAAGTGGTAAACAACCCACTAAAAAAGTAAATAGACAATAGTGTATACGAGTCAGTCTTAAGAAAAGGTTAACATCAGATTGGCTAGTCCTATTTTGCTGTCCGTAGTGAACAATGGCGCAGAATATTTTTATGTATGCTTACAGTAATATAATTTATAATATATTCATTAATTATTGTATTACACAACACATATACATTGTGTCCCATTAATTCATACATAGACCCGATTCAAATCTCTGAGGCTCCCTACAATTTCATTATTATATTCATTAAATGGATGTAATATTGGTAAAGGGATTGGGCTTCAGATTTCATACTCATTATCTGTTGGATTGGAAAAAACGGCTGCTCCTTGGAGACCCTAAATCAGCCTACTAAAATTAAACAAATAATGCAGGATTCATCGTTAGTATCAAGCCAGAGTCAGTATTTAGGCTCCATTTATTTGTTACAATACCAGTATGGAATAACATATATAATAAACCAAATAAATGAAAACCTCAGTCCAATCGGAGGTCTCCCAGCGCGGACAACTCGGATCGTTACAAGTACGCGTTGCTGGCGGGCGCACCACACCAAAGCTTTCGCAAATCTCGTCGTCCACATAAGCCATATTTTGGTCCACATAAATCCGGCATTTAAGCATGCGAACCTGTGCGGACCGCTGGCTGCAGTCGAGCTGAGAGCACGCCGACCATTCACCAATAGCAAAGTCAACCTTAATTTGAAAAGGGTCGCGCATGGTATTGAGTTGCTTGTAGATTCGGTGTTCACCTAATCGGTGCAAATTGCTTTGGACTTTCTAAAATTTTACTTTTAAATCAATTGAAAGTCAAAAGATTGTACGATTGCAAAATAAACTAAGATGAGCCCTAAAATATTAACCCATTAATAATTTAAAACTTTCTAAAAACTCACCAAAAATGTACAAAAAGGCAGCACTGCTTTTCAATAAGAAGAAACAGACATGTACACTATAGCAATGTTTATAGCCCAACTCTTATTTTTATGACTTTTTTCAGTCATTTTGAAATCACTCAAGCAGAAATATTTACAGAATATGTAATTAATTACGGATTAAAAAATTGTGACCACTAAATCTTATCAAAAATTTTTTGATAATAATTTTTTCAACATAAGTTTTAGCTGGTTTGGAGTCGAAATGACGACAAGCGGAGAGTTACATATTATCATTTGCTCACCTAGTAAAAATTATTTAGCAAAAAAAAATGAAATAAATTACATCAATCAATTCGTTGTTGGAAAATTTTTTAAAGTCGTTTGCTTCCATTTGTTTTGACTTAGACTTTGATTTGTTCTTGTGCGCTTTTGTTTTGTTCCCTTTCTAAAACAAATCGGCTTTGATGTAAATTTTTTTTTACTAAAACTCTAATAGATGATAAACTTTATCTACTTTAGGAGATTTTTAATAATAAAATTAAAACGTTATTGGAAAAACAACAACACTGAACACTGAAATTATAGAAGATTAATTAATTAACAATACACCTAAAGACGTTTCTTTGCGCCGCTAAACTCTCAGTCCTAACTCTTTAAATATTAAATCAATTTAGCATTGTTAGTTAGGGAATCTTAATCTGCACGATCTAAATATATTGACGGCGCAGAGTTCCCATCGCCACCCAACAATACAATTTATAAGTTTTCAAAAAGCTTTGCGTTTGAACCTGATTTATTATTTAAAAGGTAAGAGGACTTATTGCCGGAGGGTTTTTTTTGCCAGGCGGACTTTTTGCCGGATTTTTATTTTTTAATACATTTTTTAAAATTTTTATTATTAAAAAAATAAGACAGGTTTCACATTTTAATCAATGCATTCCAAAGAACATATGAAAGGATCATCCCAACATTTCTTGCTTCATTAAAGAACTAAAGCTCAATATTATAATAACCGACACCCAACTTATGAAATTAGAAGCGAGCCACGCAATGAAAGTAGAAAATAACCAAAAAATTGTAAAAGTACGAAACATCTATAAACATTATGACGAATTAATTCCTATTTCATTTTTGAAATGTTTCTCCAGTGATTGAAATGTGAAACATACTTTATTTTTTTTTAATAAATATATTTTAATAATATAAATAAAAATTTTAAACAATTCATTAAAAAATAAAAATCCGGCAAAAAGTCCGCCCGGCAAATAATTCCCAGTAAAAAGTAAGACGGCAAAAAGTCTTAGAACCCATTTAAAAATAAACGGAGAAGAGGTTTCATTGTTATTTTAGATTTTAGACAGTAGCTTTTGTATTAAATTTTTTTTAAAAAAACCCAATCGGTTATTTTCATGTAGCACATTTGAAGCAAATGGGATTAAACTTTCCAAAAAAAAAAATCATTTATAACCTTATATTCCAAAGAATTGTCGTTGTGATGTTTAAAAGCTAGCGTGACATTTCCCTGCTCGTTGTTCGCAAAACAAGCATACACTCCAGCGTCCTCCATACGTGCGTGAAATATTCGTAGCGCGCCATTTGTAGACATTTTTATGTGGGCTAAAAAAAATTAAAAATGATTCAATAAATTTGGAAAAATGGAAAAATTTACCATTGTTTATTATTTTGTTGCCATCTTTCGTCCAATAAATTTTTTCACGCAAAAAGTTTTTCCGAACCGGGCATTTAACTTTGACAGAGGTGCCTTCGTAAAGATTAGCAAATCCCCCAACGTTTAACGTCAATTTTTGGTGGTTAATCTGATCTGCAAGTATTAAAAAGAATGAAATAGTGTCAACATCAATACAATTTTTAAACTATCGCGGAGGTTCAAAATGTTAAGACTAATTTTCTGCTAATTTGCTTAACTCCTACAATTAAACCTCAGCGTTGAAACGAGACTTAAAGTTATTCAATAATGCTAAGCTCAACGTTAGCCAAAAACATAATCCGAAAACTTCCGTTAAAAATTTAAAATCTTTCAAACTAAAACTAAAAAAAATAAGAAAAAAAAGTAAAAAAATAAAAATTATAAGTCAGCACTTTAGAGTTAGTCTTTAATCCTTAGGTTTATACTAAACTATGTAATCTGAAACTGAAGTCTAAAACAAAAGCTTCAAAGTATAACATAAGCCTTAAGCAAAAATCGTATAAAAGCTCAAGCCTAAGCCAATGTTTTAAAGCCTACGCCAAAGCGCAAATATAAGCATAAGCTAGAGTTTAAGCTAATGTATAAGCAGCTAAAGCCAACATTTAAGAATTGTCAAATTGTAGTCTTACAAAACATGATTTTTATTTAACGCTTTACACAAAAATTAACCCTGATCAAAGTTTAAATCCGTCAATTGAGGCGTCTTAGAGGTGTTGATTAAGGCGCCATATTGTGAAGAATAAAATTCTCTGTTAAAACTTCCATCGTATGCGTGACGAACGTTTTTTTCGACTCGCTCATCTTCAACTTTATCATTTGCTTGTTGAGGTGAGTCACTCACATCAGCATTGCCAAAACCACCCTGAAGTGGTAGAGTGTTGCCTTTGAAAAACAATTCTTCACAAGAACCTAAAAAAATAAAATTATTTAAATTAAATAATTTTTGTTTATAAGACTTTTACTACATAACCGTATAAAGACTGGAATGAGTCAATTTTTGTGATTAAAAAACAAAAATGTAACAAAGGAGGATAATTAAAGTAGTACATAGATTGGGGTATGCGACAGTCCACGCGTGGCAATGTCAACTTTGCAAGTTTTGATAAGCGACACTTCAACTCGCAGCTGTAGAGTTTGGGACTGTTGCAAGCTGACATTGCTGCGAGCCAGTAATTTACTGTTTTAATATAATATTTATTCCCTTAATTAGTTAGGGATATGGAAGTTGGCCAGCAATAGTCAACATTGCAGCCAGCAGACAGAAATTTTTAATGTTAATGTTTTTTTTTAATGTTAAATGTTTATGTTTTTTTATTTTTTTAATGTTTCACCTATTTTCATCCCTATAAATCACATTTCAATTTAGCTTTTATTGATAGTACACTTGCCAAAAAGTTTGTTAAGATTGCAAAACGAAAATAGCTGAAATAATTATGCAATAAGTGACTTTTTTGATTTTGTATTGGATATTGGATAAGGATAATTTCTGTACCCATGAAAATTAATTAAAGGCATTCATAACACCTTATTTAGTTTGCAAATGGACAATGAATGATGAAAGAACAGAAAGTTGAATTGTAAAACACATAATACCTTGGAGTCAAACATAACTGTAAAACCATACATAACCGTGGTACTTTACCTAGATTGCAAAGACGAACGCTTGAAGGCTTTGGCTGCTGTGGGTATTCATTTATACAATACTCTGGGGAGTTGAATTCACGCACAACGCCAAAAGCGTCCCGTTGCTTACAGCCAACAAAGCGACGTTGTTCGCCGGCGCCGCAACTCGTGGAGCATTTGTTCCATTTTCCCACCTTCCAACTAGGAGGACAGTCTATAGTCCCACACGGCTCTTTATCTTTCGGTTTTGGCAACGGGCATTGAGCCTCTGGTAGTATTAGGGTTGAATCCGCGCTACTAGTCCGCGACAGTGTGCGAGTGCAACGTACCCGTCGTGTGCGTAGCCCGCCGCCGCAAGAATGCGAGCACACACTGAAGTCGCTAATCTAAAAATTTGGGCTGTGAAGCAATGTGAAGCCATCGAATAATGACATAAGTTATACCTCCCAAGCGGGCGGACAAGCGTGTTTATTGCAAGAGCGACTCATATTGACCGGACGCAATTTAGAGTCGCATAGTGTGTGTGAAACACTCAATTGGGTTTGAATATCAATGCACTTTAACGTAGAAGATTGCTTGCCTAAAAAATTTCTAAACTTTAATTTAAAAAATAAAAAAGGAATCAATGACGAAGGAAGCAAAATCATTAAAAAATATACCTCCTAGGCACGACGCCGTACAAGAAGTCCATTCCCCGTAACTCCAACGCAAACTTTTTAAGTCACCGCCATTCTCTGACATTTTTTGTGGAATGAAGTTGGCAGTATCAGAAATTTTAACTAATTTGCTATTGTTTAAAAGACCGAAGCGCTCATTGGTAATCTTTCCCTTGGCCCTATTAAGTTCACTTATAACGCTATTAGACTCTCGGCAAGCCGGTTGTTGGCAGGACTGGAAAAGGATCGGCTTTGTTTGTCCTAAATTATTTAAAAAAAATATTGAATTACTTGGGTTCTACACGGTTTAAATAGAACAATTTGAATGCTTTTTCCAAATAGCATCTATCGTATTTTTCCAACAAGAGTCTAACTCAATTAGGCAATTGACAACATTGGTCCCTTTTTTAGCAACATTTTTTAACCGTTAAATGTCTGTTTTTGTGCAAAAAATTGTTTGCCGAAAACATCCTTTTATATATTCAAATGTGTGGTATGAATTTTATGTTACATATTTTTAAAATGAGCTAAACATTTAAAATGCCATAAACGTCATTTTTCCCAACACATTTTTTAGCTCAAAAATGTGTTATAGATGCAAAACATGTTCCAAAGTTTGTGTAAAAATGTTAATTTTTAATTAGCAAACGCTTTTGAAAAAAAATTTTCAACTTTTACAAAGAAATGCACTCAAATAATATTGCAAAAGTCGGAAAAAGTTTTACCTTCGCACTCGTAATCCGGTAGCTTGATGACGTCCGAAGTGACGCTTTGAAAAGCCGCACATTCGACGGTGCGGGAATGTACGCCGGCGCCACATGACACTGAGCATAAACTCCATCGTCCGGCGTAAAACCTAAACATTAAATCGTAGAATACTTACTCAAAAACTAAAAATTTTTTTTTGTATGATTCCATTTAAAAAAACAGAAATGTGGTTTTGATCGGTAGCCGTAAGGATATTTTCCCAAGCCAGAATCCGAGTTCGGGGTTGTTTATGATCTTTGACCTAGCCTGAGTCTCAGTGATAAATTTAAATGGAAACATAAAAATTTGATTCTAAAGATTTGGACCCCTATTAACACTAACCTACCATGTTCTCTCTAATTATAACGTCTATCTGGTTGATGTATAAGCAAACTGAAACAAAGGCCATGTTAAATAACAAAATCAAGTTTATTAAAGAAAAACTAAATGCAATTTAAATTAAAAACAAATTTAAATAAAAATATTACTTTGGTAAATTGCTTAAATAAATACTTTGGTTTCGACGATTCACCCGACGATGCAAAACCAATTTCTCCTGGTACGTCAATTGTATTGATGTCGGACGCCAGCAAAGATTGCTCTTGAAAATTTTCCATATTGGTGTTATGGGTGTTTAAGTCTTCTGTAGCATCACGGCGCCAGGAAGATGAAAACGGTGAGTTTAAGCTGCAATTTAATTGTTATTTAACAAGGCGTTATATTTTTGAGAATGACATTGTGTTAGACAAATAATTTGTTTATAAAGCAACTTAAAGGGCAAAGCATTAATTAGACATTCTACCAAAGAGACAATACGCCTGAGCGGTAATTTTTTTGTCAAACAATTTAGTAATTGGAATAAATATATGGGATAATTCACCTTTATGTCAGATTTTTAAGTGTTGTTTCGATAAAAACTTTTAAAGTTAAAAAATTAATTAATTTTGATAAAAATTTTACAGCCAAAAAAGCATTCGAAAAACCCCAGCCGACAACAATGCTAGTGCTTTTCGAAATAGTATACCAATTAAGATTTTTTTTTCAGGAACGCTAATTTGTGTTGTTATTTCAAATTTCATCTTTTTCTCAAATAAAAAGCATTTTCTGTAATTAGGAAATTGAATCATTTTCCGCCTTAAATGTGAAGAAAAATGAATATACTCAAAGCATTTAGATGAAATATTTTTACAAATTACTCAAGACATTATTTGCAGAATGCTACAAAAAGTCGTTTTCCTTATTGCTTAAAGCAATTCGAGAATGTTTAAGTAATTGTTGCGGAACGCACAAAAAACTTTCCACAAATTTAGCCCATATGTTTGCGCGGAAAAAAACTTTTCGTCAAAATTAATTTGTTTACATATTTTTTTATATTAATCGGTCAAACAAAGTTGAAGTTTTGGTCTGAGATTTGGCTCAAATAAGCAAGTGTCAAGCATATTCAAATACTTCTATAATAAATAAATTTAAAATTTTCTAACGCTGTAAAGAGACATTTGTGCAAAAAAAAATTAAAAAAAGTTTAGAGTTTATGTGTTTAGGTTAAATGTGACTACGATGGCTTACAGGGATATATTTGGCTTTAGATTTTCACAAATACTTTTCATTAATGATTACAGTAAGCACGGCGCGCGATGCTATTTCGCAAATTAAAAAAAGGGAAAAAAAAAAGATTGCATTGAAATTCTTATTGAAAAGCGATATGCGAACTTCGACCCTTTTTACCAACCATCAGCGTTTGTTTCGCGTCCAAATTGTATAAGGAAATTTTTGTTTCTGAATGTAGGCACATTCATTTGAGTATAATTCGACAGGTGTATCAGGTTGCTTTTCCCAAGTATAATCACAAAAGTAATTGTGGTTAAGTAAAATCAACATATCAAACAAAACTTTAAGTTTAAATTAAGCAAGAAAAAACCCACAAGCGCTCATCACCTTCCAACTCAACAGAACGCCGTTTGAATACAACAAATTCATCCTTCCTGTTGCGGTCATTGGCCAACAGACTTTTCAAATTTAAAACAATTAATAAACAAACGATTTTGCAGTATGAAAATCGTAAAATCATTTTTCAAATAAAAATATAACTAATAAATTTGGTTATTGATTTTCATCCCAAAGAATTTAGGCACTGAAATTATAAAACAAAAAGTGTGAATAAAACATCATTATTAAGAAATGCTACAAATACATGAAACATTTTTTATTGCTTTTTGCGTCTCAAATTTTAGACTTTTCATTTGCAAAGTGTTCATCTGAACACAAAGAGTTTTTAACATCAAAAATGGACGCAAAACGAAAAATTTTGGGTGCAAATTTTAAGCGCAAAAAAATGTAAAATTTTTGAATACAAAAGTACCATATTGCTAAGATTAAGTTTGACAAATTTGAACGCAAATTTTGTTTGTGTACGCTAAGAATTTTTAACGTTAAAAATAAACGCAAAAATGAAAAATTTTAAGCAAATTTTGACGCAAAAAAATGTTCTAACCGCAATGTAAAAAAAAGGCTGTATTAAATGTGATTAAAAAATATTTGGGCAACTATTTAGCCAGTTCCAAATATTTAAACAATTGCGGTTGTACTGTAAGCAAAAAAATATAAATTAACAAGACTACTAATACACAGCATCAGTATGAAATTTACTCAACAAATTTACCACGGCCATGTCCTAGTAATACAAACCAAAAGTTCAAAAACAAAAATTTAAATTAATGCAAAAATTTATTTTCAAATCGTAAAAATTAAATTTTTATGTCATTTCTGCACAAATAAGTTTACGGCAAAGATGCACTTTCAAAAATATAAATGCCCAAAGAAACAATTCTTTGCTCAATCCTTTAGAAAAACTTAAACTTATCATAGAACAATAGAAAAAACGGTACTTGAGGACATAAAAGGGGGAAGAAAAAAATGTTAAACGTCTGACCAGCCTTTTGCCAGGCTTAAAGAGAGATAAACAAAGATTAAAATAAACTAGTAATTAAGTTGTGTTGTCTTAAAGTTTACTGTTAGAATTCCAACTTTAAGGTTTTCTGCTTGTGAATACACTAAAATAAGTTAAAGATAAGGCATAAATTGCAAGTTCAAAATTGCAAAATATTTAAAGAACATACTTGTAAATATTTAAAAATGCAAACTTTTTTCTTTATTTTTTCGGCCAAAAGTTTGGAAATGGGCCATTTTCTGTATAAAATTCAACCAAATTAATACGGTAAAAATGTTAAGATAAAAAAGATTTTGTTAAAATACTTAAATATCAAGGAAAATATTTATAATATAATGCGCTATGTGTTTTACAATGAATGTTAAAAAAAAAGTTGTGACAAGACGAAAAACGACAGTAAAATAATTACGAAAAAAAGGATATATCAAACATTGAAAAAGAATGAAATCAATGAGTGAACAGAATGAAAGTTGAAAAGAGGTAAAAAAGAGAAAAAGAAAGAAAAAAGAATGAAAGAAAGAGAGAAAGAAAGAGAAAGAAAAAAAAAGAGAAAAAAAGAAAAAAAGAGAAAGAGAAAGAAAGAAAAAAAGAGAAAAAGAAAAAGAACGAAAAAGAAAAAGAAAAAAAAAGAGAGAGAGAAAGAGAAAAATTGTAAAATAGGCGCCTAGCAAAAGCAAATTATGTGCTCGCGGGAATCCTTTGTTTTAAAATGAGAAAAAAACCATTTAAATGTGGCAAAATGATAGACGACGTGCGATAAAAGAACTGTCAATAAGGAAAAACAATACTTAAACTGACAAAATAAAAAGGAGATTCGTTTTACCCATTAAGCGCTAGAAGTAGCATATTAAACAACATGAAATTTGCCCTAATTCCTTATTTGCAACGCCGCATTGCATAATATTTAGAAGGGGAATTGAATTGTCTAAAAAAAAGTTGAAGTGGATTTTCTTTTTTTGCGGTTTGAATTTCATTGAGATTTTAAAAATTGTTAAGAAAAAAATTAAGCCAAGGAAGTACGGTAACATTTTCCTCTCGGGACAAAGCCAAACATATCGTATTGAAGGGCTACGAAGTTATTTACTGTAAAGGTGAGAAAAAACAGTAAGAGAATTTCTTCTAGAAAAGTTTCGAGGATCCTGTTGGGGTAAGCAGCCAAACCATAGCAGCAGAAATGAAAAATAGTTCGTTTGGCCTTTCAATTGATAGCACCATTTTTATTTTTTTTATACGTAAGTCATAAAAAATTACTATAAAAAAACGTTTTAAGAACCTAGTCACATTGTAGACAGTCAACTTGAATACAATGTCAATTCAAAAAAATAGGATGACTCAGTTCCTAATTACATTTTTGGGCTTTTGTTGGTGTTGGAACGAAGAGACAATTGCCTCCGGCACTAAAATAATATCAATTCAAATTTAAATGTTCTCTCTTTCAACGCTCTTTCTTTTTAAGACAATGCGTTTCTATTGTTATATCGCGCTATTTATTGCCTATATTAGTGTATTGTTTTTCGTTATAAAGGTTTTTTTGAATAAAGCTTCACTCTTGAACTTGTCGTTACAACAGTTGGGAAAAAAACTAAATTCTAGCAAGAGCTTATACTTAGACTAAAAATTAGAGTTTGACTTAAACAAAAGCAATAAGCTTTGACTTCAGCATTTGGCTTTAGCGTTTGATTAAGCAATTTGTGGGTTGACACTGCCGAGAGTATCCAGAAATGGCAGGAAGTTCATGAAAAGAAAATGGAAAACAGTTGGCAATAATATAAAAGGATTTATACAAACATTATAAAATTCAAAAGTTTCTATCAGAAAAAAAATTTAATTTAAACCTTTAGAATGCATTTTTGTGATTAACTTAAACTAAAATTATCTTTTGGTGTATGTCTAACGTTGTTAAAATCTGCATTTATTGACATGTATAAGCGCTAAGTTATTTAATTTTTAAGTCGACATCAAAATCAGTTAAAAGCTATTTTTTTTAAATTTAAGTTCCCCATCAAAAGACCTGCACTCCATGGTATATACCAAAAAAAAAATTGAAACACGCAAAAAAAGAAGATAAAAAACAGTAAGAGCACTAAACTCCCATTTGGGGAAATAATAAAGTCTTTAAGAAAGTGTCAAAAAAAGGATTTTTTCTTAAAATAAAAAAATTCGAAAACATTTTCTTTTTAAGGCAAAAAAAGAAAAAAGCAATTCAAAACTTTTTCACTCCAAAACATTCAATTTCATGGAGATGATTCCCTTGAGTTCAATCAACCACTATGAGCGCCGAATAGGTTATACTCGCCTTTGGTTTTTTAAATATTTTTAAACAGTTAGACAGATTGCCAAAATAGAATGGTATGAGTATTGTTGGACAAAAAATTTAAACAATAAAATTCAAAATATTTAAGCCAAAAAATTAAAAAATTAAACAGTGTTCGGACAAAAAAATGTCAGACAGTAAGATGCAGATAATATAACAAAGTGACGCCGAACAATTATTCCGGACTACAACTTTCTATGCTCCCAAATGCCTGAAATGCTTAAATTAAAAAAAAAAATTTACAACTTACCCATCTGATGCGCCGGTTGATGGGCATAAGGCGCCAGTAAAGCACGGTTGGGATATAAGCGGTTTAATCACAATAGAGCACATGTATTCCACAATTTTTTCATTCAGACGCCAACACTCAACCTATATTCCGTTATAATAAATAAATAAATAGGATATTGTATACAGGAGGCTTTATTGTTTTAAAACGGTCATTTAGAGAGTGTTCAATTAGAAGATAAAGCTTATAAAAAAAATATAAATTCAATAAGAGAAAACTAAGTATTTAACTAATTGTTGCACTTACCTTAAACGTATAATTAATTGATTAGACATTGCTTAACTGAACAGATCTGAGTGGATTAATAATTAATAGATCATTAAAAAAACGGCTAGAGGTAATTAAAACATTGAAAATTAATAAACGTAAAAAAATGTATACTTTTCTTTTGCGTAACCCATTTCCGCATGTTACTGAACATTCGCTCCACTCGCCAATCTGCCATTTTGGACAATCCTCAATGCCGCATATTCGTTTGGTTACCTAAATTTAAAAGCATTGGAAGCAATTTCAAAAAGGTTTTGAAAAATTTCGAATTTCGTAATTTATTTTATTTTTTAAATTTTTGTTTTAATTACTATTTATTTTACCAATTTATATCGCAATTATCAGCAATGAAAAGAAAAATAATAATTGAATTAAACAAACTTAAATAACAATTAAACAAGAAAATATATACATGTATTGCTAGCATAACGATAAACATTAGGCGCATGCAACAATACAAATTTAAATATGATAAATAACCAACCCAATATCTCATAAAATTCCAATTCGCCAATAACGCTTTTGGATTAATCGCATCCGCCAATTTTTAGCAAGCCAATAGTTTAATTTTGTTGAGTTAATTAAGTTTTTATTGGTGTTGTTTAAACACTTTGTTCTAAGCGTTGTAGCAAAGCAAAATTATTCTTTTTTAATTTTAAAAATCCAAAAAGAATGCCAAACCTCCAGTTAGTTAAATTTTTTTTGGAGTGGTAACGCCCGTCTATTTCTTAACGTTCTTCTTGAGGTTTTTTTCCCCCGGATTTTAGACAGATAAGTTTTCTTTTGTTTAATCACTTTTTATTTGTCTTTCATTAATGAAGTTTGGGTTTGAAATGAATTATAATTTAAAATTAACAATAATTTGTTACACCAATGTACTGGCGATTGACGATTGGAATTACACTTTGTGAATTTGCCAAAATTGATTTTAGTACAAGTTAGAAGACTTACTGGCTTTTGAAGCTGCCAACAATACTGGTCGGCTACTTTGTGATTTTCTTGTTTTATTTCAAATAGTTTCTCATTATAGGAATTCATTAGCCTTTTGTCATTTTGTGTTAGGTGAAGGCCAACACGGGTCGTGTTATCAAATTGAGTTTCGACGCAAAACACGTCGCGCAATTGATGCCCTATCCCACAGGTAGCTGAGCAATCGGACCAACTGCTTGCTAGCCATCTAAACAGTTTATTGGCATTCCTTTTATACATATTTACCGTTTTTATGATAATTGTCCAGCATAAAACATTTAAATATTAAAGAAAACTTTGAAACTTTTTATAGTTTGACCATCAATGTGCGCCGTAAATATAACAATTTTTAAAATTACGGAATTTTCTTGTCTCGATTAATTCATTTTAGCGTCATTTCAATGTATGAAACCAATTAACGATGAACATATTATAACTGTCTCATAAACTCAGGACGGTGTATTTACTTTTCTGCTCTCGATTTTTCCTTCACTTTTCCTGAATTTTTAGCAATTACTATGTTTTTTGAAATTACACACAATAAAGTCATGTAATCGTTTTATTAATTTTTTAAATTTTTTTTGGCTTAAAAATACTATAGTCGCGAAATTAATTATTCAAAAAAAATTAAAATTGATTTGTTATTGAGTTTTTGTGTTGTTTGTTTTATGGTTTAATGCAGTTTTATCTTGCTGTTATTTTTGTCTTAATATCTCAGCAATTCCCTTTCTCGAGCGGTTCGATTTTATTCTATTTTTGGATGAACTGTGAAAAATTATTCTGACAAACTGGACTTTCCTATTTATTTTTTAAGTAAAATTAATAATAGAAAACAATTTTTTGTTTTTTTACACCGTATACCCAATCAAAAAACTTAATTTTTTTAAAGTTAACACAAAAAAACCTTTTCTTTTTTTTAACATAATTTCTCTTTTCATTATATTTGCTAAAATCAAAAGCATAGTTAGCCTCAAAAATAAATGAAAATATAATTTATTTTCTGTATATAATTCTTGTAACACTATTATTGAGTGTTTTCTTAAAACAAGCTATTTTACTACCTTTAACTTATATTTCCCTTAATTGTAAAAATATAACACATTTTCAGAACCAATTTTTTGTATTTGAACTAAATTATCTTTAAACATAAAATTTCAGCCGTATAAGTGTTTATTTTTATGCTGAACAACTTGTTATAAAAAATTTTGTGCACAAAATATATCACAGCAATCCAAAACCAAAAAAAGCACAACACGCACAGCAAGCCATAAAAAGCAAAAATTAAAAAAGTAATATTTTTTTTTGTTTTTTTATTTTTCAAAACAAAACATTCAAAAAATAACTTCAAAAATACCTCAGCGCTTTATAGCATAAAAGCGGTTAATTTAAACGTAGCAAACCTGCAGCTAAATAATTAACACTCTTAGAAACCAAAATATGTAGTTAAAAGCGTTAGCAATTATTTATTTTTTTTTGAAATAAAAGTTATGACCATTTATGACTACAAAATATTTTCTGACATTTTATGACAAAACACTTTTTCATGGGAAATTTTAAAAATTTTGCCATTTTGTTTTTTGGCGCAAAGCTTGTAAGCATGTAAGGCGTGTTGACACAAAACATTGTCTGGCCAAAAGTTTTCGTTCAAAATACAAAAAATGTTAAACGCATAAAATATTATGGTTAGAGCATTTTAATGATGCAAACAAAAAAGATGAAGTTTGTGAAAGCAAAAGAACAATTTGGTCGACGATGATCAAAACTTTTTTTGCGCAAAGCAAAGCATAACTATAAAAAGCGCAAAGCAATCCATGATTTTAAGTGCAAAAAAAAGTTTTATCTAAAAAATTATTTGTTAAAATATTGTCATTAAAGCTTTTTGGCGCAGCAGAAAGTCAGATCAAAGAACAATATCAAAGCCAAAAAAAAAAGGCAATGTTTAAATACAAAACAGAAAAAAAGTCTAAAAAAGCAATAATTGAAAGACTTACGTATAATCTAATCCAAACACCGGGCTAAACACAACAAAAAAGTAGTAGAAAAGTAAAATGTTGAACATTTTTAAATTAATTTTATTTGCTTCTTAATGAATACGAATAAGATTTTCATGCTAAAAGTACCATTTTTATTTATTAAAAATTAGGCAACGATTCATTAAAAACATATGAATTGAACCAAAAAGTCTGTTAAAATTTGAATAAGTCGGCAATCGCTACGATTGTTTTATAATATAAGCTTTTCATGCCACACGCAGTCAGAAGGGTAAATATTTTGAACGGAGCTTAGCAAATCATCAAATCAATTATTTTTCGTAAATTTTATGCTATATTGTAACAACATTACGGTAATAAGGAATTTCTTTTGCAAAAACTATAAATATCACACTTTAGTTTTTTTTATCTATTAATGAGTAGCAATCAAAACAAGAAACGCGTCTAAAATTAGGCTTGGCGTAGCCGAAAAAAACGTAAAAAGCCGTAAACAAAACTTAACGGATTGATAATTTATAAAAGAGCTGTGAGTTAGTTTTTTCTGTACCATTTCCAACTTTAAATGTCCAATTTGTCAAAAATAAATAGAACTTAATTTAAGTTTATTCTTTAAGGCATCAATTTCCCTTTTTATGAAAATGATTACGTAAAATGAATGATTACGTAAAAAAGTAAAGTAATTCAGAAAGAGTTTGTAGCAAAAAATTGTTGAAAAATTAAAAAAAATAAAAAGTGAAAAAAAAATATTTTTTACGTAAAATTTTAAAGGGTCAAAAAATGCAAAATGATACGAAAAATATGAAAAAAAAATTGTAATGAAATAAATGATATTTCCCAAACAAAAAGTCAAAGAGGAATATGCTTTCTTTAGAGTCTTCTTTGACATAGCGAAAAAAAATCTCCCAAAGATGTACCAAAAAATTGTCCACTGGACAATAAATGACCACACAAAAAGGGGCACAAAAAGGGAAAAAGGAAAATATGAAAAAAGTAATTAAAAAGAAAAAATTTATTCAAAAACAAGTGGGAGTTCTTCTCCCGGACGGTTTTGAGAGAAACTGCCTCTTTTTAATTTATTATTTAATTTTTGACGTTGACGGCATTTTTGAGTATTTGACAGTGTTTTGCTTTTTTTTATTTGTAAAGTCTTGGAAGAAAATTAATTTGATTTAGTTGACTAAATGTGGAGGTCATGTGAAAACTTAACAAAAATTAATTCAAATTTAAGTGACAATAAAGGAAAAAGGTGGAAAAAATAAATTTGCTCTGTTTTTTGAATAACCTTTTTTTTGGTTGAAATTGTTAAAAAGTTAAAAACGGTTTAAATCACATAAGTATAGAGAGGTTCACGGCTGTTTTGAAAAGACTTATAAAAATGTATGAAAGCAGATAAAAAAAAATTGAAAAGTTTTAGAAAATTTCAAAATTGCGCTTAAGCCTTCAAACACAAACAGCTGTGTGCCTGTATAGCTTCATACAATTCAAAAAAAAAGATAACTGATTCCTGAATTTTTGCTAGAAAACTATGTGAAAATAAAAATTTCATTCTTACTTGGTCGGGCATACAATGTATGAGCATTTGTGGAGTTGCGGTCGTGGGCGGGGCTCGTCGGCGCACAATCGTTCTGGGACGACTCGCTGCGTAATTGTATTCATGCATACGGAAACGGACACTCGGACGCCTAAAAATTTTGTTTATCTTAACATTTTTTATTGCGAAAAAATCTAATAGGAGTAGTCAGCTCCTATCCCCCCCCCCCCCCCCCCCCCCCCCATTGCTCGGCTTAATATGACAACCCAAATATTTATATTTAAGGCAACCTGCCTTAAATATATATATTTTTTTTTACTACTCAACCTAGAGAAAAGGGGTCGAAACGATTACCAATAATACTAAAGATCTTCGGATATTAAAATTATAAAAATGTAATTGAAATTATCGTATCGTTCTTCTCAAACAACTTGGTTTAAAGAGGCCGAAAGAGTAGTTTGCTAAATATTTTAAAGCAGAGGCTTTTGAGTGTGGGAATTTGCGAAATTGTGACAAAACAACTATATGGCAACCCCAAATATCTCAGGTTGAAATTGTTTTGGCCCCGTTTATTTAAACCGTTTATCTAGTAAGGATGATACGGTATTTTAGGCAACATTTTCGCAGTCTATATGCTCAATAACCTGTGATATAAAAATGGGAGCTAAATTAATTGCCAGTTCGACTTCTTTTGACTATGTCAAAAAGTAAATGGGTTACGGTAATCTTGACAACATTACTGGATTCCGCATGCCAGTAAACCTTTGGTATTCCCTATTTTGGTACATGCCATGTACTAGTACGCATAAATGGGTTAAATGATTTCACCCACTATTTTACTACATTTATAAGTATTTTTGGCACAAATTCAATTCTTTTAAGAAAGGGCTCAATAAATAACAGTATATAATAATGTTACTTGACGGTCCACAAGTCTTGTCGCACGGCGTAAACTGCTGCGTGTCCTTCCAAACAAA
Source organism: Drosophila nigritarsus (assembly GCA_035044305.1). Classification (NCBI taxonomy): domain Eukaryota; kingdom Metazoa; phylum Arthropoda; class Insecta; order Diptera; family Drosophilidae; genus Drosophila; species Drosophila nigritarsus. The sequence continues at coordinate 8,435 of JAWNMF010000479.1, read as the reverse complement.
AATCTTTTTTGTGCAACTCAAACCGTTCCCACCGCACCGCCCACATTGGTCAAAGAGAAGTGTAGAGCCAATAATGTTATTGCATCCAACAACCTGACAAATTGAGTTTAATATAGAAAGTTTATGTTGACTTTTGTTAACTAAGACAAATTAAAATTTTTGATTTGTCTCAAAATTCATACAATTTTCAGTATACATTAGGTCCTAACGCAATTTTCCAGCGTCTATTTTAATTACTTCAAAAAATAAAATTTAGCTAATTTTGTTTCCTTATTCCTTTTTTGATTTTTATTTTGAAATTGCATGTCCTGCAACTTTTTTACCTTATATTCTCAGTGCTTTAGCGCTGATTTGGAGTGTTCTTGAAGTTTTTCCTTATTTTTTCCCTTATGTACATGCATATCATATATCAATTGATTTGTCACACTTATATAGATTAATGGCTATTTGCACTTTTTTTGTGTAATTAAACAAGTTTATACCTGACATTTTCCTTCCAAGCACGCTGCATTATTTGAATTTGAAAGAGAACATTGCGCTCCGTCTTTCAACGAAACTTCAAAGTGCCAAATTTTCTTGGTTTTCTGCGATTGACAACTCAAAGAGCACTAAATTTTAGGTGATACAAAATCTTAAACAAAACATGTATTTATAAGCCTAAGCCTTTATGCTTACACTTATTTGCGCTTGACCTAATTGTTGCTCTGTACAGCTATTGAGATTACACGCAATCAATGCAATTGCAATCCGTATTGAACTCCATATAAGCCTTGGAATTTATGACGAAAACGATGGAGAAAATTGAAATCTATTTTTACTCTCATTGTCAAACATTTACGCTTTAAAAAAAAACTTTTTTAGCTAAACAGAAATTTTTTGCTTGGACTTTGGGCGTTCCGATATTTGAATGTTAAGGCGTCGGATATTTTAGCATTAAGACATTTTGGCGCCAAACATTGAGCATTATTGCATTTGAGCTCATAAAACGCTTTTTTGGATGTTTTCTCTGTTTTTTAATAAAAATTTTAACGCGCAAATGCACTGAAAACCTTTTCGGATTCCATGACTCCAATTAGTTCTTTCGTTAATAATGGATTTAACTAAACGTATTCACTGTCCTTTTCATGTCAAATATTAAACAAACATTAATTCAATACAAAACATCACATTGTTATTGATTGTAAGCGGAAGCCATTTTTCAGACTGAATTGAAGTTATAAAACTCCGACCGGTGCGATTCAACGCTGAAGTTGTTAAATGTGATCGTTGGGTGGTAGATAAGATAGGCTTAGTCCGCAAATCGCATTCAATTTCAGCATCACTGTGTGGCAGCACATCCGCACTACATTTCTAAAACCTATTAACTGCCGCAAAAAGAACTATTAGTCTTTTATGCTTTAGTATTTTCCAAAATTTTAAACATTTTACTAAACTTTAACTGAATAGAAAGAATACCTTTGATATTTTGCAAATCCGATGTCGGCTTGGGGCACCTAAAACGTGATTGGTTTAGCGATTACATCTAAACCGTCTCAAACATATATCAATTCTTTCATGTTTACAATATTATAGGAACCAATTTTTAATGAAAGAGTTAAGTACTTACATCGTTCACATAATCTTTAAAGAATTCATAAGCCAGTGCAAACAGAATTAACCAAACCTAACTATGAATAAAATGAGAACTTAATCAATTATTATCAAACATATTTGTTTAATTCATATCACAAAAAACGGTCATCAATTGTTACTCAAAAAACTTAAACGGCAAGAGTTCTCAGATAAGTATTATAATTAAACATGAAATATACTTCCCTGAACAATGCACATCCATGCAACGTCTCAGCTGGAATTGAATGCCTTTGCCGCACTAAAATAAAAATTGAAGTTAAACAATGCGTGTATAAATGAAATTGAAACGCATGACGCAGATTTTGTACACGGATGCTTGCAAATCCCTGCCGCAGATTACTGAGCACACAATTAAATTTAATTAATTAATTGATAAATATTATTTGATATTATGGCGTTGTGTTGAAATTTAAAATTTAAACGAAAATATTATTAGCGCAAAATTAGTATTAAATTTTTTTTTTTAATTTTGTCTAAAAGTTGCGCAATTTTTTAAAAATTTTTTTTTACGCAAATTTCTGAATCTTTGATAAAAGAGAATACAAAATTTCGTGCAAAAAAAACCAAAAATCTGCGGAATCAACCAAAGCCATGTTTTTAGCGCAATATGTACAAACTCTCTATGCACTAAAATCTGACACTACTTTTGGCTTATGCTATTTAACTACGCTAAATTCAAACTTTAAATTCTTGGCCAAAATGCCTATACGGCTGTTTTGTACAAATTTAAAAATTACTACTGAAAAAAATGTTGTGGTGTCATTTTTTATTGAAATATTTTTTGTGTCTGTGGAACAGACTCAGTTTTTGCCTTCCACCTGCTTCAGATTTTGTGGTCTTAACGTATAAGATAACTCATTTTTTTATAGTTTTAGGTATACCAAACGTGTTTATGGTTTACTCCTCAAAAAAATAAAATTAGCAATTAATCATCACAGAAAACTTGCCGACTTTGAGCATGAGCTCCAGGCGGACCATTTTGCCCATCCAAGGAAATAAAACGTCTCAGTTGTCGGCGTTAGCCCCCGGCGTTTAGCGCTTTCCCTTTTGTGGTTTACGACCGTACTGTTGTTTTGCTCCTAAAAAATATCAATTAAAATACTTACAGTTTATAAAACACAATTACTGTATGGAAGTCGCCATTAAAGCTGTTCTCCTTTAAGCTGTCGTTAATGGTTTGTAAGTGTTTAGACGCGCCGGTAAACGGAAAGTGAAAATCCAAAATTCTACCATAAAGAATTCCGATTACAATCAATGGCAGTTGAGTGAAAAAGAATTTTTGAATGGTTAAAGTTGGTTTACGACATTTTTTCGAATTATTCTTTAGAAAACGATTCCTGCGGCGTTTCTCCATTATTCACTTTGGCTGCAGATTTCTTATTTCTAAATATTTGGTCTTAAAACTTAATTTATTTTTTTGCGACTTTTAATAAATTTACCGGTCGTTGAAAGCTGACTATTGTTTGTAAACATTGTTTGTAAAATTTAATTGTTTGAGTCTAAACTTCTTTTATAATTTAGTATAAAATATTATAGTTATTCTTATAGAAGGCATCAATCTAATAGTCGTATGTATTCTTTAAAACACTAGTTAAATTATTTACTCGCAAGGTGCTTCTAGGCCGTTAAACTATGTACATAAAAAACTCATTGCAATCTAAAATCTAAAAAAAAAATTGTTTGAACTCATTTGGGATTGAAATGAAAGCACTGGTTAGAGCGCCTATTTATAACTAAGCCACAATTATCAAACGTCATTTATAACAAAAGTACTCTCCCGCTGGGAATTCAAACAAAATATTGCTGACACCCCGTAAAAAAAAAGAAAAATAATTAAAAAAAAAACTCAAAAGAAAAAACAAAATAAAATTGACACAAAAAATTGGGTAAAAAATGGAAAAAAATTTCAAAGCAAAAGAAAAGTAAGCGGAAATTGGAACAATAATTTTTTTTATTATATTTGCCATTTTTGGGAAGTTTCTATTGGTTTTGAACTTTAAAGGCAAAAAAAAAATAAACAAAATGACTCTTATTTGGTTGTCATTTTCGTTTATTCAAAGTCTATTGGTTTTATTTTCGATTTGTATCAATGTTAACTCAAAAATGTTGATTTGCGTAACTTTGAAATTGCGGTGGCAAACTCTTGGAAGGTACTAAATTATAACAGTCAGCTCGTGGTACAACAGGGTGATTGTCATGACTTTAAAGAATCGTAAATTGACATTCGCCAATTGCAATTGCCAAGCCTAAGTCTTTTCCAAGCTTTATTATTGCAATCAATGTTTAGACGCAGAAATAATCAATGCTGTTAGTTGTGAATATTGACCGGTAAAATAAACATAAAATTACATCCACAAGGTTTGTTAATATATCCGCATTTTCTGTTCATTCTATCATATTTTTTTGAAAAATGATTGTTTAACTCTGTATTTAAACACATTTAAACAGAATTTTTAGTAGTATTTTTGTATTCCTCTTTCAGTCATAAATAAAAGTCTTTTAAGGCCAATGTATTGAAAAGTCAAAAATTCCTACAACTTCGTCATTAAACCCAAAATTTTTGGACCTTGTGAAAAGGAATACGATACTCGATGCAAAATGATAACGCCAAGGATTTGTGTCTTAACACAAAAACGAAAATAATTGATTGATCACCAAAAAAATTCTCTCTCAAATAATCAGTGAATCTAAATAGGGAACAGAGAGAATCCAGACGCTTCATTCTTTAAGCAAAATACTTATACAGTATGTATTAAGATATTCTTTAAATTGTCAAAAATTACCTATAAAACAACTCTTTGTTATTTAAAGAACTTTTCAAATTAATTTTCTCTAAGACTTGACTAACTCATTTTAATGCAAAAATTAACCCCCGGCTTAGGCTCAATACTAAAGGTAACAAAAGCCAAACCACAAAGCATTGTTATCTAACTTTATCCTTTCGAAAATTTTCATATATGAAAACAATTGTAGGGCGCCCAAAAAAAAAGTTAAAACAAACAAAACAATACAAAATGTTATAATAACACAAAAGCCAGTGTTGAAAGATTTCTAAACTAATAAATTTATTATACACCAAAAAGATGATGTTTAAAAATTTTAGCGAAAAATTGGGAAATAAATTTATTAGCCAAGCATTTTACGAATATTTCGTTAACTAAAACTTTTTGGCGCAAGTAAAACGTAATTTGTTCTAAGAAGATGAAGCAGTAAAATAGATTTAACATATAGGGTGACAAAAAAGTTTCGAAACATATTTAAAATATATATTAAGGTATATAACCCAATTGAAAATCATTAATACTTAAAAACTAAGAATGTCAAATTTTAATTTTAATTTATAACAATAAATTTTAACAAAATAATATAACAAATCTTAAAAATTTGACCCTTTTACCTCAACCCATTTTTTAACTCACTTCAAAAAATTTCTAACAATGGTGTCGCAAGCAACGCGAAATTATTTTTTAGGAAAAATTCAAAATGAAAACACAATGCCAAAACGACAGTTATCAAATTTTATTGATCGGACACCAGCACATAAAGCTCAAACGACAATTGCTTTCTGCAAAAATTTGTTTTCAGGATATTTGAAGATATTTGGCTCTCAAAGATATTTGGCTTTCAAACATGGATTTGCAGAAAGCAATTGTCGTTTGAGCTCCATGTGCTGGTGTCCGGTCTTGGTGAAGTGGGCCAAAGTGGGCATCATGGCCAAAGTTTTTGGGAGCTCACGGATCTAAAAGGATTAATAATGTTGAGAATCCGAATGCGGCATTAGTACGTGAATCGAATGAAATTACGGTAGATGAATGCGCAACTATTGTTAGAAATTTTTTGAAGTGAGTTAAAAAATGGGTTGAGGTAAAAGGGTCAAATTTTAAACATTTGTTATAATTTTTTGTTAAAATTTATTGATATTGGCTTAAATTAAAATTTTACATTCTTAGTTTTTGAGTATTAATGATTTTCAATTGGGTTATATACCTTAATATATATTTTAAAAATGTATCGAAAATTGTTTCTCATTATTAATACGTTATTTAAAACTGTATTAAGAAGAAAAAAATAGTCATGAAAAATAAGATTAAAATAATTAATTTGGTGTAGTTACAGTAGTATAAACATAAATGCGATTCCATGTACATCGGGCCAATATCAAATTTAGGTTTTAACATTGCGTTTAGTACTGCAACCAGTGTTTAGATTTAACTTTTTAAATGACCATTATAACTGCATATTATATAGTAAATGTTTATAAGCTTTTCAGCTCCTCGTCCTTTCTTTAGAATCGCATTGGTGACTCGTAAAAAGATGAACTAATCACAAAAAACGGATAGCTTAGTCATTTAGCAAGCTTTAATGATCTCTTAAAATACTCGCAAGTCACTCTAAGATACAATGCGACAATAGTTACAAAATATTTGCTACACCGTTTACACACTCAAGTAATACCAATGTGTTATAAAAACAACTGTGTTGCGAGATGTTAACGAGTTTTTTGTTTGACATGAGTATCAAAGCTTTTTGAATTCTTTTCTGAAATATGTACCAAAAACGTATACCAAACAATTTTTTACTTATAATCCTTATAAAGCTCGAGGTCGACTAAGGTCTCATTGTTAGTAAAGGAAAGCGCTAGTGACAAAACTCTTAAGCAAAAAAAAATGTAAAAGTTATTACTAATATAAATTAATAAGACTACCTTTTTTTTCCCAAAAAGAATAATAAAACAGCGTAACTTTAAAAAAAAAAAACATTTATTTTAAATTTATAGACATAATAATAATACAACTTGCAAACAAAAAACAATCATTTTATAAGCATCTAGCCCAAAAAACATAATAATAAAGACAGCAAGTAGCAAATAATTGCTCTTTTCGCACATTTTTTTTTGGTTTAATTATTTTTGGAGCAAAAAAAATGTTAACAAAATATTTTTGGAAAATGTTGTTTTGAGAGACAGGTTTTGAGGACGACCCAATTTGAATCCGGTTATCATTTGACCAGAGCCAAAGCTTGCGGTCAAAAAATATTTAATCAAAATTATTGCTACAATAATTTTTATTGATCATAAATACGTTTTTAGAAAATGATTTAGAAGTGACTTAAAAAAATTATTCGGTTGTATTAATTCTTTATCATTATTGTGCATATTTTAGCTTTATTTTCTGTTTAAGTTGTGTGGAGGCTAAAACGTATTAAATTTTGTAAAACTCCAGTTATCATTTGACTACTAGAGACAAAGCATGAGTCCGATCCCGAACAATTTAAAGTTGTATAAAATTCCATTAATGTTTGACAATGCAGTATTAAAACATTTAATGGTCGTTATGTTAAAAGTATATTTTAAGCTTAGAGTTAAGGCTAAGCTTAAGTGTCAATAAAATCAATGCTTTATGTATTTAACTTAACTCGAAACCTTAGGTTTAAGGGCGTTGAGACTTCTTAATCAACAATTTCCAAATATCATTGGCATAATTTTTAGCAGATAATCGAGTAGAAAATTCATCTTTGTATTCCCTTTTTATTACATAAACATAAAAGACGATCATTCAGTCTTAACCAGACTCTAAAATGATAAATACAATATTTATAATAATGCCTTTTTATTTTTCCCTTTAACTTTTCTCTCTCACGTTTTTCCAAACAAACGAAAAACAGTTCCCGCGGGAGAATAATTTTTTTTTTTAATGCGTCCAACTTTTTTTGACATTTGGCTTGCTCCATGTTTACTAGGCTCGTTTCCAGCATTGCAATATTTTATTTTTAAAATATAGCAAAGCCTTTGGCTTTATAGAAGGGAAATAAAAATGTGTGTTTTTAGCGGGTCTTAAGCGGCACGTGGCAGAGCACAGAAAAGCGTTCACTTTTTTGGAGAATATTGTAAATTATTTTTTTAATTTTCAAATGGAAAATCGTTTTTTGATTGAAATGGAAGTTTGAAAACCAAAAATTTTGATCGTTTAAAAAATCTCAAACAGACAAAACCAATTGTGCTTTTCAATGTAAATATGAAATTGTCTAAAATGTGTTTCGGCAATTTGAAAGTTGTACAGCTAATTAAAATTAATAAGGGTTTGATAATTAATGTAACATTTTTAGTTTTGGAGTGTTAACCTAATAAAAGTATGTAAATGGCAACAAAGTAACGAATTTAACACATTAATTTATATCACAAAACCAATTCAGCTGACCGAAAAAGTAACAGGCAAAGTATAATATTTAACACAAAAGTTGCGTTTCATCGACCAAGTAAAGTCACAATTTTGACGTTTATATATTACATTTTGTTGAGTTGCTTGTTGTTCGTTGAGGTACTCCGAGAAGATTGGTATTTAACCAGATGATTTTATTAACATTTTAACAGATTATAATTACAAACAAACAATATAGTTCTATAGGTTTCAAAAGTTGCCAGACAACGAGAGTACTTACGGTACTCTTTACCCAACAGTTCCTTCTCGCTTAAGTGGTGGTTTCCTCCGGTCGTTTTCGGTTTCGTCGGAACCCCGCCAACGTTCGGTAATCGGTTGGCTTGAGCTGACATCGACGAGGTCGTTGTTCCCGTGGTGTCATAGGCACTGTTTCGTTGATCGTCGTCTGCTGTTCGGTTGTTCCTGTAGTTGTTGGAGTGGGTGTAGGTTCGTCCAGGTCCAACTCTAAGCTGAAGTCGTCGCCGGTTTGACGTTTCCAGATTTGGTTGAAATGTCGCATGACCAGTTTGTCTCCCACTTTGATCTTTGCTGTTGCTTTGCCCATGATTTTGACGATCGTGCCATTTGCTCGGTTTCCTTGCCATA
>JAWNMF010000477.1:0-89944 GCA_035044305.1 Drosophila nigritarsus | reverse complement strand
AATTGGTATAGTTTTTTTTGTAAACTGTCGGTCTTAACACAATTTTAACTTTTTATTTGTTTAACATCTTATAAATTGCTGGCAGGATTTGAAGCCTTGCCAGTATTTCTTTGAATTTTTTACTTCATTCCAAATGCTCCAACATAAAACTTCAATATTACTTACAGCATAACATAAAATTCCCTATGTATTGACATATAAAAATATTTCTGTGTTAGAACCGTAAATGGCGCGTTTTAGAATGAAGACATTGATAACAGATAAAATATAAACAAATAGCAGAAGTAGCTGATTTTTAAAAATATAAGGATAGTAAATCAAGCGTAATCACACCTTCCAATCATTGATGGTGGGTAATCGCTTACTAAACCTTTCCTTTTTGCTTACTATTTTTTTCTTTGTCTAACGTCAGACAGAAAGAAAATTGTGAGGGTGAGCCTTAACCCACCACTTCTCCCAACATTTGACCCTTAGGTATATTTTTGTGTTAGATATCCTAACACCAAATAGAGTCATCTGAGTTGACCCATAAACGCGAAGGGCTCAGCTATGACCCTCCTATCAGCAGCTCAAAAAGTAAAAAGTTGCCTCAGAAAGACAATTTTTGAGTGATATAGCTCAAATTTTTAGCTGCTTTTCATAAAGAAGGCTCAGAAATTTTTGATTTATCTGGCTAATTAATTTGACTCACGGCTCATGAGTCGGTGATCCAAGCTTGACTCAAAATTTTGGTTAACTCACGAGCCTTGAGTCTAATCTAAAGGCTCCAAAAAACAGGAACCTGAAGTCATTGAGTTTTTAATTCTTTTACCCACCACTAGTTAGGACTATCAAAATTTTATTCGAAATTTTTTTGTCATTTCATTAGAATATGTTGCTTCGTAAAATGTATATTACAAAGTAGAATATTGTCTTGACATTTCTTGCGAAAGCACAATTAAAAATTCTTTTGGCGCTTTTTACATTTTTTTGTCAGAAATTATGCTTCATAAAGTATTTTGGAGTTTGTTTTTTATAGATTTTGTGCCGAACGCTTTGCTAGCCTCGCCAAAACGCTGGAGTTGGCCGACGTGTCGGACTTTAGCGTACTCGTAAAGTTGGCCAACTTTGCCACCTTGGTCAGCACTTATTCCCTCGGTTTCTCGGTCGTCTTGGAGCCGTCGGAGGAGGCACGATCCGGCGGCGATATGCTGCCCGACTGTATGCTTCACTTGAATTGTATGGACGCGTCCATTGCGATGCGCCCGGTTCTCGACCGCTTTCAAACAGTTGTGATCACTTCTGGAGTAATTTCATAGATTTTTTTCTGAAATTTTTGGTCTTTTTTTTATTTATAGACTTTGTCTCCCATGAACATGTATCCAAAAATTCTCGACTTTGATCCCGTCGTGATGACCAGTCTGTCTATGACTTTAGCGCGCAAATGCATCTCTCCTATGATTGTTTCAAAAGGTTTATTTTTGGAAATTTCTTTTTAGATTTTTTGCTTTGGGACATGAGATCTGGACTTGACCTTGCAGGCAATATGGTTTTAAAACGCATTTTTTGACAGAAAATCAAAATTCGATGCTCCACGCTTTAAGACGAAGTGGCTTGAGGCAAATTACTTTTTTACTACCAATTGTCTTTATCGGAAATGCCAAGAGTCCAAGTGTCTTAAGATATAGTGTGAAATATCAAAAGTAAATTGTGCCATTCCAGAGTTTATATGTTTTGAGGTCAAATGTCTGTTAACTGGAAGACAAATTGTCCGCCAACTGTGAGTCATACGTCGATTTTTTTCAGGCAATGACCAAGTTGAAATTACTTCGCGTTTCGAAAGCCGTGAAGACCCGTCGGTGGTCCGCAATTACGGTAGTCTCATTTTGGAGTTGGCCAACGTTGTGCCGGACGGCATTGTTGTGTTCTTTACCAGCTACGTCTACATGGAGAATGTTGTCGCAATGTGGTACGAACAGGTTTGTTTTTTCAGATTTTGAACAGTTATGTTTTAGAGCGCCGTGTGCTTTTATAACGTAGCGCTTTAATGGTTTTCATTTTATTTTTTTTTATGCGTACATATAGTCTGTTTAAAATTTTTTTTTGACTTATGAACAACAAAGGTTATTCTGGCTGAGAAATTTTCGAAAGCAAAAGTTTTAAAAAACTATCCCAATAAAATTTGCAAATTTAGAAATTTGTAACCAGCAATTGTTGCAGGACATGTGAATTCAAAAATAGGATTCGAAAAAATGAAATAAGCAGACTTTACAGCAGTTTTTTTAAAAATTATATATTTATTCAAATTAAACGGGGACATTTTTTGTAATTAATGAATTGTTACAGTAATATATTTTACATACAGTAGTTATTTAATAAATAAAAACAGCAATGGAATCCGTTCCAAAAAAAAATAAATAATAGATACGGTTTTCAAAAAATCATGGATATTCCACTGATACGGATCCCATTTCTGGTGCGCAAATCTCTGATCTCATTTTCAAAATGCAATGTGCACAAATCTTGTTGACTATTGACTATGACTTCAATTTTTGATTTTAGAGAATGATAGACGAGCTGGTCAAGCTGAAGCTTTTGTTTATTGAAACGTCTGACGCGCTGGAGACATCCGTTGCATTGGAGAAGTATGTTGAGGCGTGTGAGCGTGGACGCGGCGCCATTCTATTTTCGGTGGCCAGAGGAAAAGTTTCTGAAGGCATTGACTTTTCACATCACTTAGGTTTTATTTGTCATTTTCCTTGAATGCTTGCCTACACGTGACAGTTTTTAGGACGCGCAGTTGTAATGCTTGGCATTCCCTATGTTTACACGGAAAGTAGAATTTTACGTGCTCGTTTGGAATATCTTCGGGATCAGTTTGGAATCAGGTTCTATTTTTTAGCGGCCCAAAATTTTTTAATTTATTATTTTTTTGACTTTAAATTATCGTTGCAAGACCTAGTCATTGTAATTAATTAGTTAATTGAATAATTTAATGGCTAAATAGCTTCTATTGGTTTTGTTTTCCTTGTTGGGGTTTTGGAGAAAAGTTAAAATCGATTTTTTTTGGCGTTATTACTGTCGCTTACTATTATCACGCGGTTACGGTAACAATTACTACTAATATAGTAATATAGTAGCTATTATATTTGTAATTAATTATATGTTTTTAGAGAGAATGACTTTTTGACTTTTGACGCTATGCGCCATGCGGCCCAGTGCATGGGCAGAGGTCTGCGAGGAAAAACCGACTATGGCCTTATGATTTTTGCGGATAAGGTAATTTTTTATTAAGCCTTTATGATATAACTTAAAGTTGCTAAGACGATATGGTTTGTATAAGAAACAATTTTTGAGTGTATTTATAACTACTTATGCTTTAGATTGCCTAAATTTGGATTATTTTAGAGATTTTGTCGCGCAGACAAAAGGGGCAAACTGCCGCGCTGGATCCAAGAACACATCACCGAGGGACAAGTCAACTTAAGTATCGAAGAGGCGATCATGGTGGCCAAACGCTGGTTCCCCCTTATGGCGCAACCCTTCACCAAGGAGGACCAGTTGGGCGTTTCACTATTGTCACGCGAAATGCTTAGCGGCAACAAACAAAGCAGTGTAATGAGCAAATTCAAGAATGTGGTCGCTGAGATTGAATAATTTTTGACTTTGGCTGACTAAAATTTTTGTTTTCAAAAAAAAATGTTATTTAAAAAAATCTTTAAACGGTGTTTTGAATTTGGCATTCTTTTCTCTTAAGCCTCATTTTTGTGGATTAAAGTCCTTAGTGTGTGCTCGGAGCGTTGTAATCTATGTTTTATAACAATATTTAAATTTCATAACGTCGTTTCTTGCTTTTCTACCCCAAATTCTTTTGTCTATTTTGAATAGTAAGCTTAATTTTATGTAAGAGGCATTGGGTTAACGTGAGGCAGTTTTAGTGCTTTTTTAATGACTTTTGTAACAGAATGACGGGGAAATTGAGCGCACAACGCTGCATTGACTTTATGCGTGTTTTTTGATATGTTAAATACTGGGTAATTGATATTAAAGCGCTGCTTTTGATTTATTAAATTGTTAGGCTGCTTCAATTGTGTACTTCCTCGAATTTGGCATTCGGACCATAAAACGCACAGACAAATTAGGCGATCGGATTGAAAGTCGGTGGACAAAATGATGCGTTCTCATTCAAAGTTAAATGAGTACTACGGTAGATTTGGAAAAACTATTTTGAGCATTTTTACGGTACTTTTAGAATATCGTATTTTTATTTAAAAAAAAATACCGTTATGTTGACGTCTGCGTCTTTTTGTCTATGTGTTTGCTTTTTTAGCGACTTTCTGCCAAATGTCCTAAAGACTTCCAAATGAACTCTAATTGTTTTAAAGCAGTCAGACATTTCAGTGAGGGAGGCTCGTTTATAGGAAATACAGTAATCGAACTACAAATGGTGTTTGCTTTTCCGCCTACCACAAGCGACTTATTATATTGTAAATTTTTTTAAATATTATTTTTGGGGACATTTTAGTAGCGGATTGGTATTTAATTGTGCGTATAGCGCTTGTGATCTCTTTAAAAAATAATTTTTTTATGTTTTCCAGTCTTTCGCTGCTTTTTCATTATTTGTTGTTGTTGTCAAACAATTGTTGTTTAATATATTTGTTGTTAATGGATTTATTTGAATAAAAGTGTTTTGAGGGTAAATTTGAGGCGATTTTAGTTTGGTTTTGGATACACCATTATTTTTTGTATACTTTTTCTTTGGCATTTTTTGAGAATTATACTTTATTCATCAATCATTCTTGCGACGAATGTATTCTTCTAAGATAAGGTTATAAATCGTGGAGTGCTGAAGCACATGAGAAATTGTAAAGCGCCTAGGCCGATGGCAAAACGGTGGTAGTGTGGCTTTCAAATTGTGATCGTTGTATAAATGAACAGATTGTGTTGCTCAGGATTGAAACCCGCGCCGTGTAAATACGTGGCCTGCCGACCGATAGCATTTTTAGGACCATCTTTCTGGAGCGATTTAGTTGTTTATAACCAGTGTTGTTAAATGCTACCAAATGACAAAGCAAAAGTGCAACGGGTATCAAACGGTCTGAATTGCTAGCATTTCATAACGGTCGTTTATAACATTGAACCAGTGGTGGGTGGCTCTTTACACTCCTCATTTGTCTAACGTCAGACAGAAAGAAAATAGCATTGTGAGGGTTACGGACACTTTACCCACCATTGCATAGAACCTATTTTTTACAGCAAAATTAGTGTGTTGAATATTACGATTTGATTTATAAAATTTTTCAAATTTTTATTTTTTGCCATAAATTTTTAAAGGGATTTTGTACAATAATTTTCTACCAAATGACTTGTCATAATGTCGAACGGTCTTAATTGCTACCATTTCATACCAGTCCTACATAAATTAGGGGTTTTTAACAGAGAATTGGTTAAATATTGGTTTATGGTATTGAATTTTCGTGATTTATTTTATAAAACTTCCAAGTTTCCATTTGTTGCCATAAATTTTTAAAAAGGGATTTTGTCTGATTTAAATCCAACAATTTTTGGGTTTGCTACCGGTTGTAATTTTTTTTGCCGGTATGACCGGAGTTAAATTGGTAGCAAATTGACACCACGGTTTATAGCTCAGTTTTATACTGTTGAAATATCTGTGAAAATTACGAAAACTTCTGGGTTAGACTAAGCCATAAAGAGTTTGTCTCTAGTTTTATTTCATTTGAATGTCAATTTCTTAAGGAATGCTGCCTTTTGTGCGCTCAGCGTTGGTTGAAGTAGGATTGTTTGCCTCCTGCATTCACCAGCGTAGCTGCCTGTCTTGCTTAACGGTCGTGTCAAACCACTGCCAGTCGCTATCCCGCCAGCCAACCAATAGAGCCCAGCAATTAAGGTTATTCTCTACGACGTCTTTGCTTAACAAAGGCCATTCGAAGTGGCAGAACATTAAGGCGACCAAGGCGAAGAATGACGACGAGCGTTCTAAAAAAATCAATATTTTTCTGAAGCGGATGAAGGCGATTGCTCAATCCGGCGGGTTCGACATCAAATTCAACCGGAAGTTGGCTGATTTGGAGAAGGATTACTTAAAGGAGTCGCTTCCACTGGACACGTTTCACAAATACTTGCAAAAATGCAAGGTTCGAATTGTTTTTTAATGTATAAAAATGATGCTTGGCGTTGGAGCGTTTATTGACAGTTAAATCAGTTAAATCATTCGTTCTTTGAAATTACGATTACTTGTTAAAAAAAAATGTTGCTGATATTTTTTCCACTGATGTTTTAAGGCTCTATGCTTGAAAACGCAGTCAATTTAAAGCCTAAAAGCCTAAAAGCTATAGTCAAATATCCTAAGTCTAAGCTTTAATGCATAAGACTAATTGCCTTAGCTTAAAAGCCGACCTGTTAGTTTATTGAAATGTCCTCGTTCAATAGGCGTAACTTTTTCAAAAGCCTAAACTTAATGATTAAAATTGAAACCACAGCCCAATAACCAAAGCTCAATCTTAATGGATATGAAGGAGTAGGTAGTAAAAAATATTATTTCAAAAGCCAATGTTCATTTTGCGCCGGAGTTGTAGGTTTAAATACCAAGAAAGACTACGGCCTAAACGCCAAGTTTAAAAGTTTATAAGCATTAATCTAATGATCTAAGAGAATACCAAAGCCTAAGCCCAAAGGTTGTAGCGTACACCTTAGTCTGAGGGATGAAGTTTAAGTTTGATTCTAAAGTCAGGGGGAAAGAGGACTTCTGGCAATATGTTTTTTTATTTAAAAGGCTTACATTCGGTAAATTAAAAATATTTTTTCATTTTTAATTTCTGGACGAATTATCCTCGAATAATTAATTACAGTCTGTTCTGAAATTTGTTTTTCCGCCGCAAAGAACTGAGTGTTTTGCTGACTCGAAAGCTTTTTCAAGCAGTTAAATCAAAATTTTCAATCGTTGTAGGACGATTGTTTGCGGTTGTAGGATTTCAAAAATAGTCGAAAAATTATTTTTGTAAAATTTTGAATTTATGTTTGTTATGACACGAAATTTAAACGGTTGATTTTATTAAAATTAATTTATTTTTTTCAGCCATTTGATCATACTTTTTTTAGGATAAGCCAGATGTCACAATAACTTATCAGCTGACCGGTCCGGGCGGTTCTCTTTTCATTGTAGAAATGGAGGGAGAGACTAAGACAAAATTGAAGTATGCTATTACCAAAGTTTTGAAAAAGGTTTTGTTTGCCATTTTTTTGAATTTATTTTTAATTGTTTGCTTTTTAGTTACCGGATTTTCGGCTCACCGATAGTCTGATGGGCACCGAGTTTAAAGAGAAGGGCGTGATTGTCGTTGAATCGGTAACGAAACAGTCGAAGTTGATGACTTTAGAAGAGGTAAAATTTATTTTTAATTGTTTTGCAATGGAAGATTTTTCATTATTTGATTTTTAACGGATATTTTTTTTGGGTTTTAGCCGTTAGAATTATAAACTTTTTTTGTGAATGTGTCACGCTCATGAGTTTCCGACTAATCTAGTATAAGTAAAATTATTAAAATTCTTATTGTTTTTAAAGAAATAAGAAGCCTAAGTATCTCTTAATTTGTTTTCGAACTGTTTGCCGACTCACGGCTGAAGTTACGGCGGTCCTGTCGCAGATTGACTAATTATTTAGCTCAAAGACAAAAAAAAAGTTTGACAGAAAGACGCACGAACAACAAGACTACGAATAGAATTTGTCCGCGTCTTTTTGTCTTTATCTTTTTGTTTGCTCACCTACGAGTTGCCTGCTTCTATTTCAAAACGCCGCAACTCGACGTTGCTTAACCTATTTCAAATTTGTGTTTTAAACGATTTTTTTTTAAATTTTGGTTATGATTCAATTTTTTTATGCTGCATTTCAGTTAAAATCCTAGAAAACACTTTTTGGATTACGCTCGGGCTTACAGTTATTGCAATTATTTCAGGTGGAAGAGATTGGCATTGAATTGGAGTGCGAGGAAGTCGTTCTAGCAGAAGCGGATTACGAAGAGGAGAACGAGACGCAAAAGTTTGAATTAATTTGCGAAGCAAACAGTTTGAATAGGATAGAAGCAAAGCTGGAGGAGTTCGACTTTTCGGTAATTTTGTCGGAGGTTCAAAACCGGCCGTTAAACGAGCGCGTTTCGACGAGCGGCGAAGACGCGTCCAAGATTGAGACGTTTTATCAGTTACTTAACGAAATTGAACAAGTCAAACAGATTGTGGACAATTTGGTGGAGGTGGACGGCGAGGGAAAGAAGGCGGCTGCGTCCTAAAGTTTTTTTTAGCCGTTTCTTTGAGAAGGCTGAGTAGTAAGTGGGTTTGGACGCACGGTGGCTAACGTTAAGGCGCAACACTATTATTTTGTTGTATTAAACATTTGCTATGCTGCAAATTCCTTCCGTTTTTCAATTACAAAAGGTTTTGTCCATTATTTACTCTCTATCTCTCTTAAAGTTTGCCTTAATTTAAGTTTTTTAGTTGTTTTGTTTTTGTTAAATCGAATTTTAGCGAATAAAAGTATTCATCATATAACTATAATTTGTTTAACATTTAATGTATTATTTAAATAACTAAACAATCACAAGAATGAAACAAAAATACTGTAAAATTCAAGCTTAATTTTGTTCATATGGAAAAATTGGAACCAAATAATGTGAATTTGACTGCAATAACATCATTTTTTATAAATTGCTTTTGTCGAAATAAACATTGGATTACAGCTTGAATTAGGCTCATGAATTAAAAAGTAATCAGAAAAAGCCGATGACCGACGTATTTATGACAATAATTCATAATTGGTGCTACAAATATCAATGTGCATTAGCTGCTAAAAAATTACGATATTTTTATCAGTAGCAGATGTTTCAATGTGTCACTGATGTGACTACAGTTTTTAACTCATCTACAATCTCCCGTAATTATAATCATTTTTAAATTCCCGCCTGGCCAAATGCCTGGAGGACAATCAATCAATCAAACAGACTGATGGATATTAGTTAGTAGGATTTACCAAAAATAATCTGTCAACAACAATAAATGCAAAAAAAAGTAGAAACCCATTAAAAAAATGTGGTGTAAAGTCTTCTTTGTCTACAAAAATAATAGAATGTAAGAGGTCTTGCGCCAAACCAAAAAAAAATGGCCCAATCACCCGTCATCGGTGGTTTGACGTTTCAACAAATTCCAAGTACTCCTTTTCCGACTCCCTACAAAAAGAAAATGCATTGTAGTACTACTAATTACTGATTTAAACCTATTAGCATAGGCACTTGATTCTTGTGTATAATTTGAATGATACAAGGCGGCTGCATCCACGGCTCACCATCAATTTGCATGGGAAAGGGCTTGTGGGTTCTGAAACGACAATTCCGCTTTTTACGAAATCCGTCAAAAGTGGATAAACTTACTGAATGACGACTGTTGAGCATTGAGAAAGGCGGCGTGCCGCTGTACGAACGCCCGCCTTGATTTGACCCATTTGTATGGCGGACTCCAGTCCGACAACTTCGATTAAACGATCGCCGACGTCCTGTAAGTCAAAAATTTATTTTGAAACAATAATATTTTAAACCGACGGAAAGCTAAACAGACACTTGGCCATAACCACATTTTTTCTAAGAGATATTTGTTTACAGGGACGGTTGGCCACGGAGACAAGACTCACAAAAATGTTTAGTCCAAAGACACTTGGTCTGACAGACTTTTGGCTACAAACTTTTTGTTGCTAGCAGACTTGATTGAACAAATTTTAGGCACAGAGACATAAGTTCAGAAGGACACCTGACGATAGAGACGTCGTATCGCTGTGACGAAAAAATTATAGTTAAAATTTTAAATAGTGACAAATGACCCTAACAGCAAAATTTCTTTGGCTCAAGTGCCATTGTGGCCAAGTGTTGGTATAATAATGTGTCTATGTGAAAAAAATTTATTTTGACCCATTTTCTATGAACCTAAAGAACCTTTTTCAAGCTACTCATCAGCGCTAAATTATCTAATATACCCCGCTACACTCCTGATTTATTGTCCAAATCACTTAGACAACCCAAAACAGAACTGACTTGAACCCGATTTTGCAATTGGACAGAGCTGTTGGCAATTTGCGGAAAGAGCATCGGCATGTGCCAAGAAGTGGGCGTTTTCCGACTATTTCCCCACAAATTGCTGCCGCCGTAAATAGAGGCGATGTTAAGTAAGGCAATTCCCTCCAGGTTTGGCCCATTTCCCAAATCGATTGTCTCGCCGTTGCACTAAAATTCTTTTACATTTTCATTATTATAATTTTTTTCGTTTTTGTATAATTTTTGATCGATACAGTATATATCTAAGTCTTTTTCAGCTAATTCTGTGCACAACTTACTCTTAAGCCACACAAAAGCCAGAGCGCCTCAAGTGTGTGACAACATAAAAGACGTGTTTTAGGAATTACTATTAAAATTGCAACCATCCCTTACTGTACTAAATAAGCTTGCTTACTGTACTAATTGTTTGATATTCCACGGTAACGCTTATTTAATGCAGTTAAAGGAAAACTAATTCCTGTACCCAATACGATTACAGTAAATATAATGCAATTGTTAATTGGAAATTTTTTACAATTGTATTACAATTGAAAAAAAATGCAAACCGTAGTAAAACAACAAAACTTATTGAATATAATTACAGTAAATATACTGCAATTAAACTGCTTACTGTATTTATTAATTATATAGATTCCTATTCTAAAAAGTCACGCCTACAGTAGATATTGAAACTAACAACACAAGGCTACTGTCAACATACTGCATTAATTTTTTTTATTATATTTATTGATTCTAGGGATTTCTATAAGGCTGACTAAATAGGATTGCTGTAGATTGCAGGGCGCTGTACTGTATCGACTTTACCGAGTACAAAGTTCTACTAACTGTATTTAGTAATTCTACAGCAAATGTACAGCACTCAATAAAAAAATATACTGTGCACTTTAAAGGACGCAATCATTATGCAGTTGCTCTCACTCCCGCAGAAAAGACGAAAAAAGGAAAAAAAAACAAAAAGAGTTGATCTGCAGTGTATGCATAATGCCAAAAAAAAATAAAATTTAATTAAATTAAAAAAAAATTCATTTATAAATTATATTAATAAAAAAATTCGAAAAACGCGAATAATTATAGTCCTTATTTTTGCAAGGTTCCAATATTAGTTATAAAAATTCATAATAAAACTTCACTTGAAAATAATTGAAATTTTTTTTTGAAATTTGTAAAAAAAATAAAATTTAAAAATGCTTTTAGTTTGGCATTGTATTTTGAAAAAGATGTGAGACATTTTTGTAGGAGATGACAGCAACTGCATAATGATTGACATGCGTCCTTTAATATTGTTATACTATAGTTGTAACTACTATATACAGTATTTCACTTATGTCATCTGGGGTATTCTCGGTCTCAAAATGTAGGCAAAATCGAGCTTACTAAAGCATACTGTACTTTACCGTAATAAAATCTCAAAAAAAATTCTTGCCAAAATGTCAATTTGCTCGTGGAGATTTTTGCACGTACTCGTAAACGTCTCGCTTGTGCCCAACTCAAAATACCACAATTTGTTGCGCATTCGGCTGTTGAATTTTTCGGGATATTTTTCTCGCATCACATGAAATCTGTGGGCGATTGACGCGTCCTGAGTGGAAAATTAGGGCATGAGTAAATTTCTTGAAATGCAAACAAATATTAGTACCACTCCGATGGAAAAGTAGTTGTTGATGATGTGATAAGGTTGAGGATCTCCTTTGTGGCACTTCTTTGTCTGCTCAATGGTAATCTGCCAACGGTCCATGTAGATCTGAAAACTGGGAACTCCCTTATATTTGTTGTCTATTAACTCTTTATTTGTAATAAAAATCGGTTAAATTACATCAAAACAGGAATCAAAGGAAAAGACATTCGGGACAACAAATTCTTGAACAGACATCTGGTCAAACAGCAAAACATCTAACAAAAAGACATTTTGACAAGAAAACCTCGGAAAGAGCGCTTGGACAAAAGAACATTAAAAACTCAGACACTTGTGAGGAAAAATAACAATTGAACTATTGAATATTTAAAACAATAAACACTCAGACAAAAAGAGGACAAAGGAACGTTAGGACAAAATGCGAGCTTCAAAAATTAATTTTCTTATTTTTCCAAAAAGAAAAAAAACATTCAAACATCAAATGGTTGTAAATAACATTAACGGACAAATAAATGATTGAGACAACAATGTCTCAAACCACAAAAATGCGGACAAAAAGGACAAAACAAAATCTGAGGCCTAAAAAAACAAAAACATTTTTTTGTTAATTTTGTACAAATCAGTTTGGACAAAAATGACTTAAGATCGTGAGACAAAAAAGAGACGTGGACAATTACACGGCTGTGTTCAAATGTATGTTTCTACCTGATTCGCTTTTTCGATGCTTTGTAAAATTTTCTCCAACGGCTCGCTTTCATAACCGCCGCCCCACTTCAAACATCTAAACATTCTTTTTAATATTTTCTCCGACAGTTGACATTGCTTAACGAAATTCGGTTTTGATACCTGGCCAAATCGTTTCCCGTCCCAAGCGGCAATACGGCGACAGGAGGCCGAACATTGTTTGCGTAATCAATTTTGTCTGTAAATAATTGTACGTCAGTTATAGGTCAACAGCATTATAGCTTAATGCTGCTAAAAAAACATTGAACTTTTTTGCGTTTTGCCTCTAAAATTTGAACGCAATTTTGATTTTAGCACATTGAACACAAACTGTTTTTTCTTGAATTAAAAATGGACGCAAGATTAGAAATTTAGAACTAATTAAACGCCAAAAAATTTTTGAACACAACAATTTTTCAATATAAACGTAGCATAACTGATTACTGTTTCGACTTTCTGATTTTAAAATTTGCTGTCTCTGTGCTTGCAGCTTAAGGATAAGCAAAACTTAATCTAAAATTGAACACTAAGCGGCTTTAAGGTGAGGGTTTAAGCTTAGAGTTTGGTAATTGCTCGGCTTTGGCACAAAAAAAACGCGGACAAAAATACGCCGGATAAAGTTGTCCGAAAAGCGTTACGAATAATTCTAGGTTCATTAATTCTTCCGTTTGAAGCTACTAGCAATGGTAGGTGAGTAACCTTCTCATTTACAATATTTTTCTTTTTTTAAAGTCAATCGAAAAAAAATAGCGTTGACAATTGAGAGAGTTCCTGAGCCTCACACTGATATAAAGCTTTAACTGTTACCCATTGCGTCGAGCACCCAGCCAACTGTCCCATCACCGCCACAAACCAAAATGTTTGCATTTTTGATTGACTTAAACAAGTTTAACCTAAAAAAAATCTTATTAGAGGAATTTTACAGAGATTGGCTCCAGGAAAAATAAGATTCTGATTAAAAGACGAACGGACAACATGAAGCAAATAAAAAATGAACAGACAGACTTAAGATGGACAAATTGACTCGGACAAAATGACGCAGACAAAAAAAATTCACGGACAGAATGAGGACGGACAAAACGATGCAGACAAAAAAACGCATGAACAAAATGACGCAAACAAAAAAGATGCACGGACAGAATGAAAACAGACAAAATGACGCAGACAAAAAACGCAAAATTCAATAATAAAAATTAGCAATAACTTTTTTCATAATTTTCTATTTTCTAATACAGTAGGCAACACAATACGGTATTTTGTTTAAAATTATGAAAAAAATTGCTTCATTTTATAATACTAGTTTTTATTTTTGAAGCTTTTTTTGTTTTTTGTCCGGCGTCCACTTGTCAGCATACGCAATAAACCAACCCTGGCTCAGGCCCGTCCTTATCAAGGCTGTACACTTGTCGTGGGTTGAGCAAATACTGAAATTTGTTATAGATCCTCTCGCCTTGCCTCCCACCGCTTTTTGGGTTAACAAAAACGAGGAGCGGCCGATTCCTACTGTTTGCCGGCAATTGCGTTACCTAAAAAAAAACTTAAAAATTGAATGGCATAAATGGTATTTTAGCATTTTCGCGCTTATGGTAAGCGCGAAAATGCTGAAATAAGAAAGTTAATGAATGTAATGATTGAACATTTTGATTCCATTTGGCAACCTTACGGTTTGATCAGCCGGCTCTACAACAGAAAAAACGTGGAAAAAAAAGTGGCGGACAATAAATTGCAAACTAAAAAAGCGCATAATTCAGCAATCAAATCAAATATAAAAAAGAAGAACGTGATTTTCACCATTTTCACGAAAAAAAAGGACATAGAAATAAAAAGAAAATTTTTTAAACTTTTTCACGACTTAAACAGTACAGGCAAAATCCGTTTAAAACCAGAACCAATTTTTGAATTTTTTCTTTTTAAGATTTAAGATTTTTGATGTTAAAAGTTTTGCAGAAGTTTAACTTCTTGACTGCCCTAGTGGTTGTGTCGTAATAATTCATATATTAGGGTTATGGTTCAATGCCCTAGTTGGACTGACAAAGACTACATCAAAATTTTAAAAAAAAGTTTGAAAAAACTTTTTTTGTTTGTCCAACTAGGACATTGAACCATTCATAAAATAAAAAAAAATAAATTCAAAAATAGGTTTTGGTTTTGAACGGATTTTGTCTGTACTGTTTAAGTCGTAAAAAAATTTTCTTGTTTTTTTTCTGTCTTTCTTGCCAAAGTTTGTGCCTTGCCTTTTGCCATCCTTTTTCTGTCTTTTTTTTTGTCATGAAAAAAGGGCAAAATCTCATTCCTGGTATCGGAACAATTTTTTTCAGACGTTTATTTGTCCGCACGCCGAATCAGACTTGAGTGTAGCGCAAATTTTGCTAAAGCCTTCCTAATCCAGAAAGTCAAATTTTAAATTCAAAAAAATAAACAAATTTTAAATACTGCCTTGGCGTTCTGTCCACCGTCTTTATTTTTGGAAATTACAAAAAATTAAATTCCATATTTTTTTCGTCTATCGTGAAGTCCAAAGCTTTCATTTGAGTCCAAAATAAGTAAGTTTCAAAGAAGTTTGCATGATCTTAAAAAAGATAAAGCTTAATTTGCAAGGATACTAAAATTACCTTCTTTATTCCAAAATTTTTGTCAAATGACTCCCTATATTAGTGTAGAAGCCTGAGCAAAGAAACCGCTTGGACTCATTTTGGACACAAACAAAAACGCTGGTAAAGTCTTTTGGCGTTACATATTTTTCGTTATGGCTTATTGATTTTATTTTATTTTGACTTTACAAAACTAAATTAATTGTTTTCATTCCCAAGCCAATTGACTTTGAAGACACTCCTAAACAACTAAATATCCTGTTAATTTGGAAATGTCTTTTGTGCGCTGTCAAACAACAGAAAATAACATTAACAAATGATTACTGAGCCATTTAATATCAAAAATAATTTAACATAAATAACGCGATCGCGTTTTCAATTTTTTACGCAAAAAAATGCAAAACGCAAAATTGCTGCCATTTGTTCATTGTGAAACCCCTACTGAACTTTATTGCCTTTTTTAAAGCAATAAGTCTAACGGACGGGTTTACATTTTTTTTCACTATTACAAATAATCAAATACGCTTTGAATGTTATAATCTTACCTGTAAAAACAATTTCATTTCGCTGCCCGACGTTCCCGGAATTGAGCTGTAATTTGTCAGTGTCGAGTGTTGTTTTTGTTGTACACAATTGTTGTTATTGTTTGAGCCAACGCCGGACGCGTTAGAATTGAACGTTCGGGCGGAAGCGTGAAGATGTCTACCGTTTGCATGGAAATGACTGAAAAGACTTGATAAATTTACAGTAGCTTGAGCTATTTTCAAACCGATTGTTTTGGTTGTCCAACATCAGTTGTTGTTGCTGCTGTTGTTGTTGGGGCAAGTTTTGTTGTTGTGTCTGTGGCTTTGGATCCAAGAACGTTGGAATGATGTTGATTGGCGATAGAATATGGTAGGCGAATAGACCAAAATCTAATTTTTAGATAAACAATAAATTTGATTAAACTCATTTGATGAATTATTTAAAGGAAATTTTTTCGAATTTTGAACATTCAAAGGAAAATTTGGACATGCAAATTTAATCTCGTTAAAGTGTTAGTACTCAGTTTAAGATATTAGAAAGATTTATAGCATAAAACTTAACATGAAATGAGATATACGAGTTGGCTTCATCTTTAAGACGTTGGCTTTATGTTGCCTCTTTATAGGTTAAGCTCATTTTGACCTCGTATTTTTTTTGTTTTGCGTCTCTTAAAATTCAATTCTAATGGTACAGCTACCTTTTTTTGTCTTGCCTCATTTTGTCTTATGCGTATTTGACCCGCGCACTTTTAAGCTGTCCCTTTGTATCTGGCATCTCGGCTCTAGAACAAAAAAACGCCGCACATAAATACGCACGGACAAAAAGGCTCAAATTCCAAAAAAAATTTTGTTCTATTTCTACTATAGTTTTTTTTGTCATTAATACAGTAAGCAACACAAAATATAACGTAAATTATGAAAAAAATTAAATAAAAATAAAGAAAAATAAAAATTTCTTTGCATCTTTTTAACCGCGTCCTTTTGTCAGGTGTCTTTTTGTTCGTACACCCGGCATTCCTATTTGTCAATGATTTTTTCAAAGAAATGTAAAAGATTTACCGCACTCCTTCGGCCACATTTGAATGCATTTTGTGTGTAACTGAAAAAAAAGACAATCAAATCTGATAAAAATAGAATTGCATCTTTGCTGGTTTCTCAAAACTTTACCGCCTCGCTTTGTAACTCTAACAGTAATTTAACAACTATCTTACCAAATATTTGCACCAGCGGCAAACTTTGCCCTGAAATATTGGCACTGTCGACTTGCATTTAGCGCATTTCGCCAAATTGTTGGAGTCCAGCCAATGGTGCAACATTTTTACTTCTTTTTTCGCGTTGTACGTGTGGATGCAAGTGTTTTCGGCGTCGCGCACACACCTTTCATGCACCGTATATTTACATACTGTAAATTCCATTTAGATAATTTAGAAATCAACAAATCGGAGGTAATTACGTGAGCAGGCCAATCCTTGTTTGCCGCCCCAGCCCAGCAAAAGATTTGAGCAGACGTTGCAGTAGGCCGGCTTACTGAAGTGACGCAGACGCCAAATGTGACATCCGTCTTCTTTCATGCCCTTAAATTTTCAATTATAAAGTAAACAGTCTAACCGGTTTCATGTGAACTGTGTTACTGTGCTTTGTCGTTACGGTAGTAAAATTATTTAGGCTTAAAATTAAGTACTGTAACTAATATTTACAGCTCAAAATACCGTTAAAAATTTTTAACTTTTTAAAAAGTTCCAGAACAAAATGCATTAACCACCGTAAATTAAAATTTTAAACAAAGAATAAATACAGTAATACGTTGAATATGTCACTTTTGAAAAACTACAGCAGTTATAGTTAATAATTATGACAAATTACAGTATTATAAATAAATGTATTATGAAAAAGCAATTATTAATTATATAATATTTTAAGGTTACTGTAGATAAATGAGTAATATTAATTACACAAAAAAATAACATTATATGTATTTAAAGTACTTGTAAAATGCGGTATATCGTTAGCAAAAATAAAATGAAATTTAGCTTACAGTACTAGTTATTTTACGATACCTACCGTATCAAATCCCAAAAGCACAAGCAAAGGAATTGTTGTCAGACCGCCGCGCGTCCACTCCACTAACGACACTATGCCATCGTTATCGTAATCAATTTCAGCCATCATTTGTCGGAGAATCTGAAAATAAAACAAATTTCATTATCGTATAACAAAAAAAAGATAAAATAGGTTTTACGGGTTCGAGTTCAATTGTGTCCCACTGCTGGTAACGGGCGACATTCATCATCTGTTCAATGATGCTCTCCATTTCCTAAAGCAAAAAAAAGTAAATCTACAGTAAAAATAACATAAACTATATATTACACTACCGTAGTATCAATGTCATGCTAGTACAGTAATAAATAATTAAACTAAATAAAAACTAACAAAATTTGCATGCAAATATTACAGTAACGTATCTAATTTTCAAAAATTATAATTTAATTACTGTGGTAATGCTTACTCCAGTAAGAAAATTCTGCATAGCCTAAGCCTTACCTTGCTATCCAAATAACCATTGCCATCGCTATCGTAGACATGAAAAACAACTAAAATATAAACAATGTGATCATTGCGTTTAAAGGAAGACAAACGCTTACATTCCAATTTATCTTCCGGCGGAATTCCCTCCAAAAGCGATAAATAGCAAACGAGAGGTTTTAGTGGAATACGACGCGTGCTGCTGATCATCGAAGGCTAAACTTTATACAAGAGTAAATGCAAAAATAGACATATCCAAAGCTCCCAAAACTAAACTATTTAATCATAAATTTTAAAAAGCTTTCAACATTTACAACTGCTTTTATGTGAGTTTTTATCGAGTCCGATTGCATTTTCGATTCCAACCTAAAAAATCTGAAATAATCAGAATTCTTAAAAACATTCCGGAAAAACCTGCGGATTTAAATCGGAATTAATGGACTCAATAGGGTAAAACCGGAATTAGTGAACTATTTCCAGCTTAAAATTTCCAGAGTTAAATCAGACTTCTTTGATTAAAAAGCAAAATAAGCTAAAAAAAAGTAAACTCAAATTTTTTCGACTTGAAAAAATCAGTTTCTAATAAGAATTTGTCCCACCACGATGTTTGCGACTTTCATGAAATTTTTGATTGAAAATGTATTTGCGCTAACTAAAAAAATATTGAATTGCACGTAAATCACAAAATGAAGCACACATCCAGTGCAGTCTAAACTCAATTTTTTTCGCAAAAACTCAAACTTTTTGCAAATAAACAAAAGCAAATAATTAGTTTTTACATAAATCGGACTGTGTAAGCGCCACAACCTCCAAAAAATCTAATGAGTTAACAGCTAAAAAAAATTATTCAGCAGCCAAAATTATTTTATTGGTCGGCGCCGAACAGTCCCGGAGTAGAAAAATTGGAGTCCGAACCTTTTCGGAACAAACAAATTTATCTTTTTCAAATGCAATCAGTGTTTAACATTTAATAAGTACTGTAAACGGCCCTATAACGTGACAAACACAACAAATTATAAAATTGTAATGAACTGTTTTGATAATGGCCCACAATCAACTCTCCAATTGAAGTACACTGCGGCTTAGGCTCATACAGATTTTGGTTAACATAAAAAAATTTAAAATTAATATAAACCAAAATTAATTAGTACTAGCATAAACTTTAGGAAGCGTTTCCTCTAATCTGGGCCAATCTCATCCGCGTGTTTAGCCAAGATACTTTGAACATGCAATTAAATAGAAAGTCGGCTGTAAACAGACTTGCAAAAATAAAGAAAAAAAATTTACTAAATCGCGCGACGCGGCAACCGCTGCCGCCACAGCTATCGCCGATGCGTTGGCGTGTTGTTGGATTGACGTCTCGTTAGCCTAAAGTATTTGAAGATATTAGGAAGACCTCAATTAAAAAAAAATTAAATATTACATTTTGAATTGTGTCTTTTGTGGATGCGACTTGAAAAGCATTTTTTACGGTTCTGAGCGCTTCTTCAAAGGTCGAAGATCTTCGATCTCCGACTGCTGAGGTGAGAAGTGAGGCTTGCGCGGTGGGATAAAAATGTGATTCAGCTGAAAAAAATATAAAGTTGAACAGTTGGTTGAAACAAGAGCTCGGCAAACAAACGCCAGACAAAACTTAGCAGACAACAAAACTCAAATGAACGGTTGTTGCTTATCGGCACGCGGACAAAAAAGTGTGGAAAAAAATTGAGTTGAAAAAGATTTTACGAATAAAAAGTCGTCCGGAGTAAAACTCAGACAAAAATACTGAAAGATACGGACTACTGTCTTATAGTAAACATGTGGACAAAATGACTCGGACAAAAAAAGTGTTTAAAGGAGTATGCTATAGACAAGAAAATGATAAAAATTATAAATATGTAGGAAAAGAAAATCAAACCAAAAAAAATATAAAAAAATCCGTCATTTGCTTGCAACTAAATAAAATCAAATAAACTTGCAGGAGATCTAATGGTCAGAAGAAGAGCTTAAATTTGAGTTTAAAATGCGTAACCGCAATTTCATACATTATATCGCACACTAAACTACTTCCTTCATTCCAAAATTATTGTTAAATAGGTCTGTAAATTCCTGTTAAAGCCCAAATCAAGAAATCGCTTGGTCTCTTTTGGAACCCAAATGAAAACACTGGTCAAGATTGAATGCGCAAGAAAAGAAAACAAGAGCGAGACGTTTGGAAAACAACAAAGACGCCAAAAAACAACAAAAAAAATTGCTACCGTAAGTAAATTTTAAATTTTTAAAAATAGACATTTCGCCAAAATTAAAAAATTAATAATAATTGGCGCAAGTTATAAAATAAGGAAAATATCCAGCAGAAAAAAGGTCATACTTTGCAATATTGACGCCGAACTCCCGACAAATGACAAAAATAATTGTTGAATAAGGTCGGCCGGCAGTTCCGCGCCAAAGTAATAGTTAATGAAGTGCGTGACGCCGTCGTAATCAATTGTCTAAACATCGAAATCAACAATATTGGTGCCAAATCTATTAAACAATTTAACCTGCAAATCATTGGAAAGGAAGCGAAAAAACATTCCGCCAGGCTGAAATTCCCCAAGCATATCCACCATTTTATGACTGGAGTCTGAAATATTTCACTCATAGAATTTAAGAAAATTACGGCATCGAGAACTTTTAGGTCATTTTTGAGGGCAATGTGCTCCTGTCGTGGCAGAAGTGCCTTGCACTTTGCAATTCAAACTTTGTGTTCCATTTTCATGGAAGCAGATATGCAGGAAGTCAAATAAATACGGCCAAAAAGACGATCATTATAGTGAATGTATAGTGAAAAGTTTTATAAAGTTAGCGTATGAGACACCACACAGAAAACGAGATTTAGAGAACGGAAACACTAAAAAAAGGAGCCGTCAATTATTAGTCAGACTTATATATTATAGCCGGCTGGAGAGAGAAGTATGATATTGAGAGGTTCTTATTAGTGCAATATTCATGTGAACCTGTATTACAATAAATGTTATTAAATAATACATATTACTGATGTCACACACTACCGATTCAAATCCTGTTTATCATTACACAGGAATCACATAAACAAGACTGAGAACAATAACGGGTTATTTTTACAAGCGTTGTACGGATGGGCAAAAAATATTGCCAGCTGATTCTATTTTTCCCAGTGATATTTTTGCACGTTTTCTCACATTGTTTGCAATTTTCTCAATTGTCCTTCATAAATTTTGTAAAATTATGCAATTTTTTTATAACCAATTCTAAACATTTCAGAAATTGGATACCAAAAAAAATATATATTGGCTGCTAGACTTGATGATTGCTAACCCACTGTTCTGCTAGGAATAATGCTGCCACATGTATAAATTACAGAAGCAGTCCATTTTGTATTTCTTTTTAACGTATTACAATGTGATATGAATTTTACATACATTTAAAAAAAGATTCAACAAGTTATATTTTAATAATAAGCTGGAATTAGAAAAGTTATATTCATTTATACGGCACCGTTTTGTGTAGGAAATTCTAGTTTTAGTTTGCTTTTGTCATAAAAAATTCCAGATACACGGATGATGGACTCCATTTGAGAACAATTCACAAAAAATTGGTGAAAAAATTGAAAGATTCGCATTGTATCGCCACCAAACAATTTTGATGGGTTTTGTAAACCAAAGTTAGTCATTGGTCCTCAAAATAAAATTTCAGAAAGCTTTTTCACAAAAATTAAAAATTTTCACTTACATGAGGCATATTCGGTGAGTCGCGCAAATTGCTCCGGCGACAGTAGCATGGAAACAAAAATTAAAATATCAAAGTTCTTTTCCAACACTCAAAAAGAAATCAGAAAAAAAAGAGAAGCCTTAAAAAATTAGAACACAATACAAAATAACGTTTTCAATGGTATTGTCCTGACTGGAAAAAGCAAATGGTTAATTAAAGAAAACTCCAGCAAAAACATGCGATTTAGGAATTGTAAATATTCTCATTTATTGACAAACTGCAAGAAAAAAATTTGACAACGAGTAATTCGATTCATTTCAGAAACAAAAAATGCAAATTTATTCAAATGAAAAATCGAATGCAAAAGATGTCAAACACAGATTTAGAGGTAGGCTTAAGCCTTAGTTTAGCTTACGCTTAAAGCATGGACTTAAGCATACAATTAGGCTTTGGCACAGACCTATGGAATTAAAGCAAAACGAACTCTAATAAGAAACAACATTGTTAAAGGGTTTACTGTAAAAGAAGCCGTCGCCAGCGTGTTGTTATAAGTAGTATCCTCTCAAAAAGTCACCAATTTTTTCAGGTAAGAAATTAGATACAACCTAAGAAGAAGCAATGCTTCGCTAGTGGCATTGCGGAGTAGCTTGTTTCAATTATTTTGGTAAAATTTATTAGCAATATAATTTTACAGTTAATTGGAGGAAAATCAAATTTATTTATATCGCACCGCAGTTGTTTTTTCTTACATTTTTATAAAATAAATTCCAATTCGTATCAAATCAAAACATCTAAAATTAGAAAAAAAAAAGTAATTTTAAAAATTGCAAAAAACAAAAAAAAAATAAATATAGTATTTTTTTTTGATTTGATTTTTTTAGAAAAATTTTCCATATTATTACTATTTTTTTCAAAAAACCCAAACGTGTGACTAACTTTTTTTCTGTTTAATTGTAGAAACTTAGTGTTTATTAAACATAAGTAGTTTTGGGCAAGACAATTCGAACCCAGGTGGTTCGGATGTTGTCCGACTCCATTGAGCCAAGTTATGGCCGTCCGAAATTTGGCCAATTTTGGTCACTTTTTATGGACCCTTTTTAGGGCTTTTGGCCCACTTATAGTCGTTTTGGCTTAATAAATGACTAATAGTTCAAAAGAGCATTGAATTCGGGACAGAATAACGCTAACCACAGGTCTATAGTGTTATTCTGTCTCAGTTAGCGCATAGTGATTTTCCAAGCTTTCCTCAGCCCTGAAAACACTCAGCATACCCCAGAATCCCAGCTAGACATACAATCCCAGTCGAAATTTTTTCTTTTTGTTTTTTCACAAAACTTTCGACTTTTTTTACCTACAACAAACATGAAAATGAAGCATATTTTTTTCTAACTAAACCGAAGGTCTAAATAGAATTCGTATCAAAGCATAACATTTAAAATTAGAAAAAAAAAAGTAATTTTAAAAATTGCAAAAAAAAAATACATTATAGTATTGATTTGCCGAGAATGAAAATAAAAAACTGTTTTGTGCAAATCCATTAAGGAATTGCCAACAAAGATTAATCCTTTTCTAATTTCTCGCACCGCTCGCTCTAAAAACCTTTTTTTTTTTGACTTATGCTAATATGTCATACCAATATATAGAAACGGTGGGATGAAAGAAAAAAAAACTAAATGGAGACATGCTAACCTTTTAATAAAGCATTACCTAAAGGCATACACTAATACTAATAAATGAAAAAGAAAAAAATTAGACGAAAGAAAAAATTTTTGTGAAGAAAAAATGGCCGCGCGTTAATGGACACTTTTGGTTAAAAAATATAATAGAAAAATAAATATTTAGCGTCTTAATGTGAGATTTTAAGCAAATATTTGAGCGCAAAAAATAATTGTGTCTAAACCGACCGAAAAATTAAGCGCGCACAAAAAAATAAAACAAAACGAAACGAGTTTTTCTTCGCCAAAGTCATCAAAAAACTATCATTTTTTAGAGTATAATTAATTTTTGAGTATAATTTTTTTTAAAACGAAAAAAATAGTATTATAAATGCAAAAAAAATATTATTTTAGGCACTAAACTTTAGAGCAAAGCCTGTATTTCGCTTTAGAAGTATGGCTTTGGACCGGTTGGCATATGGAATCGAAATACTAGTTGGCTAAGACGCATGGTCCTAGTGGGTTGAACTGTCATAGGCGATTCCTTGGAGATAAATAAGTGAGCTTAACCCATGGCTCTGCGACCTCATTTGTGTCAGACTAAATATTCATGTTGCCAAATGTCTATTAAGGCCTATTATCTTTGTGACCCAATGTTTCTAGGACCCCTTATCTTATTAACCAAATACCTTTATGACCCACTTTTTTTTTGGCCCTCTTTTTTTGCAGAGACGCAGTATCTCTGCACCGTAAC
Organism: Drosophila nigritarsus; assembly: GCA_035044305.1. NCBI lineage: Eukaryota > Metazoa > Arthropoda > Insecta > Diptera > Drosophilidae > Drosophila > Drosophila nigritarsus. The sequence continues at coordinate 65,739 of JAWNMF010000477.1, read as the reverse complement.
ATCTCTGTTAGTAAATGCAGCCAGATGAAGTGTCACAGTGATAAAATGTCGTTGTGACCACATTTATCCGTGTCATTACATCTCTGTGACAAAATTTTTGCCGTATTGAATGTACAAGGAGTCTCTACGTCTTAGTGTCTCTGTCACTTCAGTTAACTGTAAAAGCGTCTCTGTTACCCAAATCTTTTTTACCCAATTGTTTTAATAATTTGTTGCTTTTATGTGGCTTAAAATAATGTCTCTGTAACTAAAGATTCCATAAAAGACACTTTTGTGGCCAAAAGTCTTTGTGGCCCAATGTATGTCTGTCCTACTTGGGTAATATAATGCCAACAAATAACAACATAACTGATTTCTTGCGTAACTTAGAATTTGTATATTTCATCAAATTTATTGCAAATAAGAACGGGATGAGCCGCTCATGATCCGCTTGGTCGCTATCATTAACATAAAAGCTTATTAACTGCTTATTAGAATTTTACTCTATATCTCGTCCCCGTTTCGCAGAGAAAAAAGGAATTTTCGTTGAGTTTTATTATTTATACTTCATAGTTATGAAACAGAATATAAAAAACAAAGAAATGCAACACTCAGACCAACAAAAAAAGTTAGAAATACGTCAAGTGCGGAGGATATGCCAATTTTACATTTTGCTAAACTAAACGCTGACAAAAATAGAAGTGAGAAATGAATTTAATTTTGGAAAAAAAACTTTTTGCAACACAAATTGCAAAAACTTAAAATTTTCAATTAAAAACTTTTTTTCTTACAAAATGAGTGTACAAAAAAGACAAGACACAGTACTCAAAAGTTTTTGCAATTTTCTTAAAAAAGTAAACCCCGTGAATACTATATTTAGTAGTGCTAGGACAAGACTTGTCCCGGACAAATAGCTCTAAGACTTGAAAGTAGTTGAACGGGAATTAAAGTGTAAAGTTAGGATAAAAGTTGAACTTGAAATAAAGAGTAGAATCTGGACAAGAGTTATCTCGTGCAAAAGCTCCTAAAATTTTAATCAAGTTAAACCTGAAGTAAAGGGTAGAGAGAGACAAAAGTCCTTAAAACTTAAATGAAATGACCTTGTTAAGAAGGAAAGTTTCAGAACGTAAGTAGTCCGAACAAAGACATGAACAACCTAAATTTAAAATAAAAATAAAGTTAAAAAAATGTGACCTTTTACCGTCGTCAGCCTCAATGATCAAAAGCTGATTTTCAACGACAGTAATCAATTTAAAATGTTCAAATTTAAATATGTTTGGCGTTGTGTTCCCTTAAATTTAAAAAAAAAACATTTTTTAATTTTTGGCCTAGAAAACGCCGTGAGAAACCGTACAGGTCATATACGTTTGATGATATATTTGTTATTTTGGCCAACTTCTCCACCCAGTTGCTTATAAAATAAGGTTGTCAGTAAGGTAGTAGCGGTGTAAGAACCTTAGACGCCACAAACACAATGAAGCATACCAACTAACATTTCAGTTTTTCTTGGCATACTGTACAGAATTAATGTCGCATCAAAACAGTTGTTAAAACAGTTAGTTGTTCACTTGAGAAAAGAATTTTTTTTTGATATTTTGGAAAAATTTCAGTCAAAAAAATTTTTTATTTTTTCTAAACGAAAAAAAAAAATTGAACAGATAATTTGCATATCGGAAAACTTTAAAATTTGACAGCTTTTTTCGATTGCGCACAATAGCAAGCCCTAAACGTTGATCCTTGGACTGAGCCGCGGCAAAAACAGCCGACCATCCTTCGATTACCATCTTTTTGACAAATACTTTCACAGGTGCGAATAAGACATGGGTCCAGCGAGCCGAACGAACTAAAAGGTTTTTTTGTTACAGGAAATTTGAATGGATTTAATTTTCCTTTTTTTTTACATTCCTTTAAAACCATTCCAATTGTATTTTAACACAAATTATTTTAGAATTTTTCTTTCAATTTGTTTTGTAATTTTATCAGAAATTTTAATAAAATGCCAAAAAAAAAATTAAAATTTTTTATTTTTTGATCCGTTTACTCCCCAAACTTTCGTGGTTATAGCCTGTCAATTTCATTCTTCCTTTTTCAACTTTTTTTTTTGAATTTACTGGTCTTACAAAGATGGTTTAAATATTATTTTTATTTTCGTAATTATTTGTAAATTTTTGGAATACGTTTTTCGGAATTTTTTATGCCAAAATTTAAAATTTTGAAAAAGCCTTCCAGTCGGGACAGCATTGATTTTTTTAAAACCAAAAAAAATTCTGAACAGGTTATAAATATATTTCCTTTATACCCCTTTTATAACTAATATGCAAAAGTCAGCAGTTTGCCGGCGGGCAAATTTAAAAGTATTGAAAAATGCCAATGCCCGCGAATTTAAAAATTTAAAGTTAATTACTGTAGCTAAATTTATTTTTTGATACGCTGTGTTTAATTCGTTTTTGTGCCAAAATTAGTCACAATCAATCAACCAGTTCAAAATTTGCTGACCCGAAGGCACGAGTCAGTTGGCTAGCATAAAAACAATTGTAGTGCAATGTCTATATCCATAAATAATTTTAAAATACAATTTTGAGACGAGCTGTATTTAAAATTTTCAAATATTAACAAAATGAATAGATTGCCTACCATTTTACGACCCAATTCAACTAGTGCCCGCTAATTCTTGCCTCTACGACAAATAATAATAATAATTCTATAAAATAAATTTTTAAGGAAGATATTTCTTAAAAAATATTTTTTAAAAAATGCCAAAATTCTATTTGCCAAATTTGCAAACAAGCAATATGTACATCAATTTTGGCGATTTTTCGTTCAATTGACAAATTAATAGAAATTTTGTCTTAACTAGATTTGCCGTAAGAACATTTTGTTCGTCGTCGTTTTTGCGAGGAACAATTTGTCTTTCATCTTTTTCTTTTTTCTTGTCTTCTTTCAGTGTTTTAAAAAAACAAGTTTATTAATTAGTTAAGCTTTACGGTAATGTAGTGAAAGTTCTCAAAAACATAGTATTCGGGAACGCCGCAGAAAAACAAAAAAAGGCAACATATAAGTACACAATAACACCCTATATAAGCAAGCTGACAATCGCCGTATATTTCAAATCGGTACTTTTTAAAAAAAAAATTTTTAATTTTTTTAAATTTTTTTTTACAGTATGTTATTTTTGCAATGACAATTACAGTATTTAAGTTTTCTTTCCAACTTTTTTAAAATCCATCAGTTTATTAAAAATGAATTACGAACGTTTGTTGAGTATTTGTCAAACGGCTTTAAGTTTCTTTATCGAGAATCAAGTCGTCCAAATAGAGCATTGTCTGTGCGGCCATAAAATGAGGACAACACACAAATCAAAGACCTATACATACTGTAAATAAATTTCAAAACCCCCCCCCCCCCCTTCCGATAACCTTTTCTCCTCCAAAAAAAAATGTTATTGTAGTGAAAGTTTTGGAGAACGCCGCAGAAGGACAATATTAGTAGGCAACATAATAGTATACAATTAGACTATGTAAGCAAGCTGACAACCGTCTACTTGAGTCAGTCTTAGAAAAGGTTTTCCAGTGGTTGGCAGCTTGTCGTAAATGCTCCTGTGGTAAATACATTCAAATGATATTCATGTAGTCATTTATTGTAATTAACGTAATATTATTATTATTATTATTGTTCAACATCACAATTATGTTAAACACAAATATAGTGGGATACCGCAACCCATTGGCCGAGCCAATATTATAACTATGATTGATCACTCTATTATAATTAGTTTCACACAGACTCATATGCCACACACATAACGTAGTAACATTAAACTGAGTAAATTGGTGTTCCTAAATTAGCAAATAGCAAAAAAAACATCAATTTGATGAAAGAACTTACCACGGCAGCGTCACGAACGGACTACATTTGGCATTACACTTCATATTGCCCTTTACAATATTCTGATGTGAAGCGGAAATAAGACATGACAACAAAATTGCAGCAACAAGAACTCCTCGAGAATACATAACTGCAATTGATTGGCTCACTCTCCTCCGGTTTTATACCCGAAAAGGAGGCAAAACAAACAATTTATAGCCAAAGTGTTCAAAAAAGTGTTATTTCAGAAAAAAATGTTTCATTTTTATTGTTGTCCCATTTTGCGCCTTTCATATTCAAACCTGTTTTTGGAAAAAAAACTTTTCGTTGCAATTTGTAATTAATTGGTTTTTTAAATAAAATTTTGGAAATGAATTATGTATTTTAAAAAATTTTGAGAAAAAAAACAATACCAAAAAAAAACAGTAGACGTTTGTCATAATTTTTATTTATATTAAGTCGCAAAAAAAAAATATTATTTTTATTAAGTCTTAGAATTTGCCAAAGTACGATTCTGCTATTTTTTTTAAAGTAAGCGGTCTGTCGCCTTTAAAGCCTTGCGTAAATTATTGTTAGTATATTTAATTGGTTTTATTTTTTTATGAAAACGTTAGTGTAATATATTTAACTGTTTATCCAATAAATAAATAAAAATAAAGCGATAGGCCACATGACAATGCGTAGCATGCCAAACAACATACAATTAAAAAACACCATTGCGGCTGTCAAATGGGTATTTGATTATGATCAGTGCTTGGATTTAGAGCGTTTTTTGACAAGTCTCGGACCAAAGTGAACATTTAGCCAATAAAATACGAAAGAATGAATCAAAATTTGGTTTAAGAATGGTTTAAGAAAAGTGTTTAAAATTCTTGGCATATATTTCAGCAAATGGGTTCACCTCACACTCATTTTATGGCCCAATGTTCACTTTGTTCCAACTGTCCATATATGCTCCAAATCCAAGCACTGATTACGATCACAAAGTGAAGTGCTGGTAATCACGTGACCCTAAAAGGCTTAGTCATGTGGCGATGAATTGATTATCGTGTATCGAAGAAGGGAGGAATTTATCTATTTGTTTTATTTGTTAGTGTATAATTAGTGCGGTGATATATTTGTTTTAAAATGCTTACAAAAATTAAAATGTTAACTGAATGTGTGTCCCTTAGTTTTGCCAAAAAAAAAAAAATTGCGTTCGAAATATTAAAAAAATTAATTTACATTTATCACACCTTTGTGGGGGGACAAGTAAACAGCTTTGGCTTACATTGATTTCTTACAGTTTATTCATTGGAAATGACAGAAACGGGTTTGTTCCTTTTCGAAAAAATTATGGATAATGTAAGCAGTGGTGGGTAAGCTCCATAACTCTCTCAATTGTGAATTTTTTTTGTTACACAAAGAAAAAACGTATTCAAAAACGAGAGGGTTACTAAGCCATAACCTACCGCTGAACGTTAGGTTAAAATCATAATATTTTTTTAACATAACCATTAGGAACCGCAACAGAGGAATAAAAAGTACAATGTTAAATAAAATTTAGAATCAAAATTTTTTTTTTATTTAAATTTTGTCTTAGAGCGAGAAGTAATGGTAAGAAAAACAATTTAAATTTTCTAAAAAATTTTAAAAGTTATTCTTTTGTAGAAATTTTTCGTCAAAAATTTTGCGATTGTTTGCCCAGCGTTTTTTTTTTGTATGCGTTCGTAATTTTGTCTGTGCGGCTTTTAGACTATGTTGCTTTTTTTCCGGCGTCTCTTTGTTCTATGCGTCTTTTTGTTCAAGATCTTGTCTGCTCAATTTCAGTTTAATATTGCTGTTGAAAATTGATTATAAGGGCTATTTTATCCAATAGAACATACCGTAATAAAGACATGTTAGGAAACACAATGCCAAACAAAACACAAAAATGGAAGTTAAATTGATACGAATATTTTCCACACAAAGCAATTAATTAGATTAAAAGAGATGCAAATTTGCTATATTTACGGTTGATTTCCCAAAAACTATAAGACTTCGGCGCGTGGCTTGTCTTAATTACGCACCATTGCTTTGCTTTTATTTTGCCATTCTTTGAAAAATCACCACAAAAAATTTCTGGGCAAACTTTGTATAAGATGACTTCTTATCTAACTTAAATTGCGGGGAGAAAATCCTTTTTTTCTTTCGAACACAAAATTAATGTTCAAGGCAGTTGTAGCAAAACAGCAAACGCCAATTAGAAAAAGAAACCACCAAAAAAATAGGAAAGAGTCAATACAAAAAAAAGAAGAAAAAAAAACAAAAAGATCTTTGGCTGTGATTATTAACCGTAAAATTTGGAGAAATCTTGTGATAATCATTCTTAAAGGCAAATTGGGCTTTTTTTTCATTTAATTATGATTACTCTCACTACTATTTGAATTGCTCCAATTATTTACTTTTGTTTTTTCAGAAAATTATTACACCGCGCAGAGAAAAACTTTCGCTGAGGCAAAAGTTTGTTTTTATCTTCGTTGGTTTTTTTTGCAAGTGAAGGTGAATGTTTTTGCATTATTAATTGGTTAATACGACAATATTAATTTTTCTTTGTAAAGTGAATATATTACTACATTTTGTTTATTAAAAAACACATTCAAAAAAGAATTACAAAAAAACGTTAAAAATCATTAGCCTAAAATAAGCGTTTCATATTGCTAAAGCTTTATTTGCAGTATTACTAGTAAAATCAATCTTTTTAACAATGCAAGCGAGGGTTACCCTTTTCAAAGTGAAGAAAAAAATATCAAAGTTTAATCTTAATGCCTCAACTTAAAATTCAAACAAAAGGTTAAGCTTATTTGTTTTCGGCAAAGAACTTAAGCATGCAGGCCCAATCAAACAACCTTAAGCCTAAGCCAAAGTGTCAAAGCAAAAGCTAAGCCAAAGTGTCAAAGCGAAAGCTAAGCCAAAGTGTCAAAGCAAAAGCTAAGCCAAAGTGTCAAAGCGAAAGCTAAGCCAAAGTGTCAAAGCGAAAGCTAAGCCAAAGTGTCAAAGCGAAAGCTAAGCCAAAGTGTCAAAGCAATAGCTAAGTTTATTACTAAAACTAAACATGAATTTATGCTTAAAAGCCTACATTTAAAAACTCAAGCATAATGCAAACCTTAAAGGTTTAAGCCTAAAAGTTTAAGAGTCAAAGCATAAAGATTCACGCTTAAACCTAAAAGCTTTGGCCAAACAGTTTAAACCTAAGCATAAACCTAAAGACTCAAATCTTATAACCAAAGCATAAGCCTACGCTTAGACATAAGCCTGAAAACTCAATCAAGGCCTAAAAGTCTAAACCTGAGCCGTAAGGCTGAATTGTATGAATAAATAAAACATTATTTTCAAAACAAAACATTCTAATCTTTTTAAGCAAATAAAAAATCTTTAAATTTTTAAAAGGTTTTTTAAATACTCTATTTTGTTTTTTTTTTGTTGACCTCCGGTTAAACTGTCCAAAAATAACGTCTTTAAATTAAGAGCCCACAGAGATTCTTTGAAAACTTATTCTAAAACCAAAAATAAAAACAATATTATGAGAATTTAGCTTGCTGTTTGACTCCAGGCTTTGCTTTCTTCCGGTTCCCATCTCTTCCAAAAATCGTACAACAAATTTTTGAACTTTGTTTCTGTAAGCAAATTACACCTTAGGCCAGCCATTTTTATACCTGTGAAAACGATGACAATACATTACCCACCCTTTAATATATTGAATAGAAATTTTAAAGACGGCCGGAATTATGGAGTTTACTTCCTCAAATTTCACACAACTTTGATTTACAATTTTTTAAATGAAAATATTTATGAGAATTTGAAAGGGCAAAGAAAAATTTATTTGTTGATGACCATTTATATTCTTCTTTTTTCAACAATAATATTATAAATTCCAACAAATTGGTGTAAACGATAAACACAAAAGTTAAATTTTTGCCTATTTTACTTATTCTTTTTGCCAAAAATGTTTTCAATATAAATTGTTAATCCATCAATCCCCTTTAATAAAATTCTATTATGTTTCCTTGTTTTTGAGAAAGAAATTCGACTTTTTAAATCTCAAAACTTTGTACGGTCAATCTAAAGTTTAAAATTGAAAATTTGAAATTTTTTTACTGTTATATATGCGACTTTTTTTATTTAAAATAAAACCAAACAAACTGAGGCATGAACCTAGACCCAAGTTTTACTCTAACAGGTAAGCCACAATTTAAGCTTAGCGCTTAAGTGTGTAACTCATTTATATATATAAACTCATTTTTTAGAAAATTAATCTCAGGCAAATCTCAGGCCAATATTTAAGTGAAATTAAAGCTTAAGCACTTGCATAAATAAACGCTGATACTCGTTATTTGAAATTCTTTTAAGTCAAAGCCTAAGTATAAGACCAACCCTTCAGCCAAGAATAAGCTTAAAACTAAGCCTAAGTCGATACAACGGTATGCATAGACAGGCACGAAGATTATTAAACCTTACATTTCAAATATGATTAAGCTACAGTTTACATTTGAGTTTTGTCTAAGCTTAAGCCAAAAGCTTTGGCTTCAGCGTATAAGCCAATGTAAATTCAGGGCGAACAAATTCTAGTTTTCTTTGACCTAACCTCTAAGATAAAAAAAAGTAAGTCAAAAAATGGCAAGTGGTAAGCCTAAACATTGAGGTTCCATAAATTTATTCAGAACAAAAAAATTATACAAAAGTAAAAAAAAAAAACAAAAAAGTAAAAAATAAAAATAAATAAAATTATACGACACTTTTACAAGCTCTTATTAAAATAAATATAACAAGGCTCTTAAACAGTGTTGTAAATCAAGCTCAGCATTCCTTAGGTGCGCAGACAAAAAAAAAGGTAAAAAAAACGAAACTCGGACAAAAAGATGCAAAAATAGTTTAATTTCAATAAATTACTTTGCAATAATTCAATTACTTTTACGCACAAAAACAGTACTTCTTTGCAATATTTTCGTATTTGAGCCAAAAAATTGAACAAAAATAAGCAGTAAAAATATTTTTGATTTTATTAGTCTTTTTGTTGTCTAAATCGACAAAATCCATAGGTTTCGGCTTTTGATTTATGAAAGAAGTTTATTTTTTTAGAACTCAAAAAATTAAGTTAAAGACCAATCAAAGCTCTTTTAAAACATTGCCAGTTCATAAGAAATATACATTTTGTTTAACTTATTCTCACAAATAATCAAACACTTATAAATAGATTCAAAATCACTTAGGTTATTAGGCCCTCTCATTGGGGAAACATTTGCTGATACAAAAAGTTGAAGCGCTGCGGAAGTTCCACAGCAGTTGCAGCAGAAACAGGCGATGTTAACACAGCATCAGATTTTAGAGCTTCTGATGATGTCTTTTCCTCTGATTTTGTTACTTCTGGCAAAGGCGCATAGGCTAGCGCCTCTGCCGACGTAAAAGCCGGCGCTGCAGACAAAGGCGCATAGGCTAGCGCCTCTGCCGACGTAAAAGCCGGCGCTGCAGACAAAGGCGCATAGGCTAGCGCCTCTGCCGACGTAAAAGCCGGCGCTGCAGACAAAGAAGATGACGCGGTGAAACTAGCTGTTGCAGCGACTGCCATTGCTGCTGCTGCTGACGTAACAGGAACATACGAGTTAGCTGTTACAGTTGCGGGATTTCCCGCCAGCATGGACAGGGTGGCGGCAGCCGTAGCAGGATTGGAGAGTGCCGCCGCCATAATTTGGTTTGACGGGAAATTCATTGCGGCGCTTTGAGGAGCGATGAATCCGCCAAAATAAGGATTAAAGTTCTGGTTGTGGTTTGGTAGGCCAAACAGCTGTTGCTGAGGATATAAGGCTGAAGGAGGCGGGTAGTAGCCGAACTATCGGATGACAAAAGTTGGGCTTTTGAGCATAATTGGGCAAAACCGGAAAGAAGGCGGCGGTGGCGGCTGCAGCAGCTGAAGCAGTCGGGCTTTGCAGAGCAAAACTTTTGGCTGTAGGCGGCGAATGGCTGCTGTTGGACGACGAATTCCTTGATTCTGAAGTTAATATCAAAAATAGTGATTTGTTTGCGACATTTTTAGTTAAAACATTATGTAAAAAAGTGCAAAATGTAAAATAAACACATAATTAATATAACTAAAAAAAAAAAAATAACCCACAGTAATACAGCGTACAGTAATTAAGTTTGCGAAAAAAATAAAATACTGTACTGTAGCTATATATGTGTTAATGTAAACCATAATTACTGTACATTAACCAAAAAAAATTAACTACATTTATTTTACAGTAGTTTTGAGAAAAGAAGTTTTTTTTTCTACTAATTCCTTAAAATCTAAAATAACCCTTAATTGTGGTAATAAATGATTTAACTACAAGAAAGGTACTACGTGAATAAAAAATGCAAAATAATACCCAACTACTGTAGAATCTAAAACAAAACTATACTGTATATAATTGATTGTACATATAACTACGGTGAAATTAGAAAATTACATTAGTTCAAAAATTACTTGGACTAATGGAGAAAGAGCGTTTGCGGGAGGAGCCCTCGCGGAAGCCTTTGGCAAAGGGATTATGCAGGATTTTGAGGTTAATAATCTCCTGACTCTGGTAGGCGGTGACGGCAATAAACTCGAGCTCTTTTGGCTGAAAGACGCAGATGGGCTCGGTGGGGCCGTTGACAAGGTAGAGCGAGATCACCGGCTGATATTTGTGCATTGAAACCAGCGAGATCTGAGAGCCTTCGCCATTCGGCTTGTTGGTCAATTTGACGCGGTCAAAGGCCAGCGAGTTGCGCATCCAAAACTCGCCGCTCGCTGCCGGCCCTTCGTGGTGGGTTACGTGGTTCGACCACTCGGGCAGGATGTCGTGTCCTGCCGGACTCCAGCAGCCCGCTTGGAATTTGTATCTAAAAGCTCGGTTACACTAGACAGACAGGACAAATGGACAAAAAAAAAGACAAACTTGCAATTATCGACGGGACGCATCGACAGTGTGATAAAGTAATTGCCTTTGGGGTCCAGGCCGCCCACTTTGATTTCGATTTTGGGAAACATTTTCCTAAACCCAAATTGTATGAGGGAAAGTCGAAAAAAAAAAATCAGACCAACCTTCCCGGCTTGTTAACAACCATTTCATTGGTGACCTTGTGGAAGTCCTGCCAGAGGGAGCGGTTTGCCAACTCGATGCGGGGCGCTGAGTCGTAAGCGGCGGAAGACGGGACGCTGAAGTTGAATGAAAAGGCGGACGTCATAGAGTTAATAGACGTAATATATATATATATATATATATAATATCTAAATTATTTTCCAGTAATTTTTTACAAAAAACTGCAAAAAAATATATTAAAATTATTTATAATAATTTTTCGAATTGTAATTTTGAAACCCTTTGGAGCTTTCAACTTTGAGTTTAAAAGGCTCCGCCCCCTTTTTTTGACTATCAGTTTCCAAAAAAAAGTCTTGGGAATGGCAAAAGAATATTGGTTAATGAATAAAAAATGTAATAATAGGCGTAAAGTTGGATCGCAGCATTCTCGGCCGACCCACTTCAAAAACCAAAGGGGTAGCGGCTTCTCAATAAAAACATTTATTTTGCCAACAATTTTTACACATTTTGTCTAAATATTTGAATGCCTTTGGCAGGCAAAGGACTGCACACTTGTCAACAAGAACAAAAAACTCAAAGTTGAAAGCTCCAAAAATGATTAGTGACCCTTTAAAAGTGTGCCTCTTCACAAGCCTCATGGTAATTTTGGGATGTTTTTGAAATAAATAATATTTTTGACACCTGTTATTTGCCCTCAAATAGTTTTTGTTTTGGCTTAAGCTTAGAGACACGGGAGAGCAAGCCTCATGGTCTCAAAGTGTGCCTCATCACAAGCCTCATGGTTATTTTGGGATGTTTTTGAAATAAATAATATTTTTGACACCTGTTATTTGCCCTCAAATAGTTTTTGTTAGCTATGGCTTTAAAAATTACAATTCAAAAATTTATTTAAAATAATTTAAATAAATTTTTTTGCATTTTTTTCTAAAAAATTACAGTGAATTTTTGAAAAATTATATCAAATAGAACTCAATTATTCTTGTTTTCTCCATGTCAAATATTTTTAAATTTTATGCAATCTATTTTTTTCCTTGTAATTTTTCGTTATTATTCATTTTTATATAATATGTAATCACGTTTATAGTCATTATTACACACATATACTGTTTATATATAGCGTTTTGTTTTTGTTTTTGACAATTTACCTTGATGTCGTTTATTGTCACTATATTGTTTAATGATGCGTCATATGACGTCTTTCGCCGTCCACGACTCAGCGCCCCGCATCGAGTTAGCAAACCGCTCCCTTTGGCAGGACTTAAGCCAAAACAAAAACTATTTGAGGGCAAATAACAGGTGTCAAAAATATTATTTATTTCAAAAACATCCCAAAATAACCATGAGGCTTGTGATGAGGCACACTTTGAGACCATGAGGCTTGCTCTCCCGTGTCTCTAAGCTTAAGCCAAAACAAAAACTATTTGAGGGCAAATAACAGGTGTCAAAAATATTATTTATTTCAAAAACATCCCAAAATTACCATGAGGCTTGTGAAGAGGCACACTTTTAAAGGGTCACTAATCATTTTTGGAGCTTTCAACTTTGAGTTTTTTGTTCTTGTTGACAAGTGTGCAGTCCTTTGCCTGCCAAAGGCATTCAAATATTTAGACAAAATGTGTAAAAATTGTTGGCAAAATAAATGTTTTTATTGAGAAGCCGCTACCCCTTTGGTTTTTGAAGTGGGTCGGCCGAGAATGCTGCGATCCAACTTTACGCCTATTATTACATTTTTTATTCATTAACCAATATTCTTTTGCCATTCCCAAGACTTTTTTTTGGAAACTGATAGTCAAAAAAAGGGGGCGGAGCCTTTTAAACTCAAAGTTGAAAGCTCCAAAGGGTTTCAAAATTACAATTCGAAAAATTATTATAAATAATTTTAATATATTTTTTTGCAGTTTTTTGTAAAAAATTACTGGAAAATAATTTAGATATTATATATATATATATATATATATTACGTCTATTAACTCTATGACGTCCGCCTTTTCATTCAACTTCAGCGTCCCGTCTTCCGCCGCTTACGACTCAGCGCCCCGCATCGAGTTGGCAAACCGCTCCCTCTGGCAGGACTTCCACAAGGTCACCAATGAAATGGTTGTTAACAAGCCGGGAAGGTTGGTCTGATTTTTTTTTTTCGACTTTCCCTACATACAATTTGGGTTTAGGAAAATGTTTCCCAAAATCGAAATCAAAGTGGGCGGCCTGGACCCCAAAGGCAATTACTTTATCACACTGTCGATGCGTCCCGTCGATAATTGCAAGTTTGTCTTTTTTTTTTGTCCATTTGTCCTGTCTGTCTAGTGTAACCGAGCTTTTAGATACAAATTCCAAGCGGGCTGCTGGAGTCCGGCAGGACACGACATCCTGCCCGAGTGGTCGAACCACGTAACCCACCACGAAGGGCCGGCAGCGAGCGGCGAGTTTTGGATGCGCAACTCGCTGGCCTTTGACCGCGTCAAATTGACCAACAAGCCGAATGGCGAAGGCTCTCAGATCTCGCTGGTTTCAATGCACAAATATCAGCCGGTGATCTCGCTCTACCTTGTCAACGGCCCCACCGAGCCCATCTGCGTCTTTCAGCCAAAAGAGCTCGAGTTTATTGCCGTCACCGCCTACCAGAGTCAGGAGATTATTAACCTCAAAATCCTGCATAATCCCTTTGCCAAAGGCTTCCGCGAGGGCTCCTCCCGCAAACGCTCTTCTCCATTAGTCCAAGTAATTTTTGAACTAATGTAATTTTCTAATTTCACCGTAGTTATATGTACAATCAATTATATACAGTATAGTTTTGTTTTAGATTCTACAGTAGTTGGGTATTATTTTGCATTTTTTATTCACGTAGTACCTTTCTTGTAGTTAAATCATTTATTACCACAATTAAGGGTTATTTTAGATTTTAAGGAATTAGTAGAAAAAAAAACTTCTTTTCTCAAAACTACTGTAAAATAAATGTAGTTAATTTTTTTTGGTTAATGTACAGTAATTATGGTTTACATTAACACATATATAGCTACAGTACAGTATTTTATTTTTTTCGCAAACTTAATTACTGTACGCTGTATTACTGTGGGTTATTTTTTTTTTTTTAGTTATATTAATTATGTGTTTATTTTACATTTTGCACTTTTTTACATAATGTTTTAACTAAAAATGTCGCAAACAAATCACTATTTTTGATATTAACTTCAGAATCAAGGAATTCGTCGTCCAACAGCAGCCATTCGCCGCCTACAGCCAAAAGTTTTGCTCTGCAAAGCCCGACTGCTTCAGCTGCTGCAGCCGCCACCGCCGCCTTCTTTCCGGTTTTGCCCAATTATGCTCAAAAGCCCAACTTTTGTCATCCGATAGTTCGGCTACTACCCGCCTCCTTCAGCCTTATATCCTCAGCAACAGCTGTTTGGCCTACCAAACCACAACCAGAACTTTAATCCTTATTTTGGCGGATTCATCGCTCCTCAAAGCGCCGCAATGAATTTCCCGTCAAACCAAATTATGGCGGCGGCACTCTCCAATCCTGCTACGGCTGCCGCCACCCTGTCCATGCTGGCGGGAAATCCCGCAACTGTAACAGCTAACTCGTATGTTCCTGTTACGTCAGCAGCAGCAGCAATGGCAGTCGCTGCAACAGCTAGTTTCACCGCGTCATCTTCTTTGTCTGCAGCGCCGGCTTTTACGTCGGCAGAGGCGCTAGCCTATGCGCCTTTGTCTGCAGCGCCGGCTTTTACGTCGGCAGAGGCGCTAGCCTATGCGCCTTTGTCTGCAGCGCCGGCTTTTACGTCGGCAGAGGCGCTAGCCTATGCGCCTTTGCCAGAAGTAACAAAATCAGAGGAAAAGACATCATCAGAAGCTCTAAAATCTGATGCTGTGTTAACATCGCCTGTTTCTGCTGCAACTGCTGTGGAACTTCCGCAGCGCTTCAACTTTTTGTATCAGCAAATGTTTCCCCAATGAGAGGGCCTAATAACCTAAGTGATTTTGAATCTATTTATAAGTGTTTGATTATTTGTGAGAATAAGTTAAACAAAATGTATATTTCTTATGAACTGGCAATGTTTTAAAAGAGCTTTGATTGGTCTTTAACTTAATTTTTTGAGTTCTAAAAAAATAAACTTCTTTCATAAATCAAAAGCCGAAACCTATGGATTTTGTCGATTTAGACAACAAAAAGACTAATAAAATCAAAAATATTTTTACTGCTTATTTTTGTTCAATTTTTTGGCTCAAATACGAAAATATTGCAAAGAAGTACTGTTTTTGTGCGTAAAAGTAATTGAATTATTGCAAAGTAATTTATTGAAATTAAACTATTTTTGCATCTTTTTGTCCGAGTTTCGTTTTTTTTACCTTTTTTTTTGTCTGCGCACCTAAGGAATGCTGAGCTCTGATTTACAACACTGTTTAAGAGCCTTGTTATATTTATTTTAATAAGAGCTTGTAAAAGTGTCGTATAATTTTATTTATTTTTATTTTTTACTTTTTTGTTTTTTTTTTTACTTTTGTATAATTTTTTTGTTCTGAATAAATTTATGGAACCTCAATGTTTAGGCTTACCACTTGCCATTTTTTGACTTACTTTTTTTTATCTTAGAGGTTAGGTCAAAGAAAACTAGAATTTGTTCGCCCTGAATTTACATTGGCTTATACGCTGAAGCCAAAGCTTTTGGCTTAAGCTTAGACAAAACTCAAATGTAAACTGTAGCTTAATCATATTTGAAATGTAAGGTTTAATAATCTTCGTGCCTGTCTATGCATACCGTTGTATCGACTTAGGCTTAGTTTTAAGCTTATTCTTGGCTGAAGGGTTGGTCTTATACTTAGGCTTTGACTTAAAAGAATTTCAAATAACGATATCAGCGTTTATTTATGCAAGTGCTTAAGCTTTAATTTCACTTAAATATTGGCCTGAGATTTGCCTGAGATTAATTTTCTAAAAAATGAGTTTATATATATAAATGAGTTACACACTTAAGCGCTAAGCTTAAATTGTGGCTTACCTGTTAGAGTAAAACTTGGGTCTAGGTTCATGCCTCAGTTTGTTTGGTTTTATTTTAAATAAAAAAAGTCGCATATATAACAGTAAAAAAATTTCAAATTTTCAATTTTAAACTTTAAGATTGACCGTACAAAGTTTTGAGATTTAAAAAGTCGAATTTCTTTCTCAAAAACAAGGAAACATAATAGAATTTTATTAAAGGGGATTGATGGATTAACAATTTATATTGAAAACATTTTTGGCAAAAAGAATAAGTAAAATAGGCAAAAATTTAACTTTTGTGTTTATCGTTTACACCAATTTGTTGGAATTTATAATATTATTGTTGAAAAAAGAAGAATATAAATGGTCATCAACAAATAAATTTTTCTTTGCCCTTTCAAATTCTCATAAATATTTTCATTTTAAAAAATTGTAAATCAAAGTTGTGTGAAATTTGAGGAAGTAAACTCCATAATTCCGGCCGTCTTTAAAATTTCTATTCAATATATTAAAGGGTGGGTAATGTATTGTCATCGTTTTCACAGGTATAAAAATGGCTGGCCTAAGGTGTAATTTGCTTACAGAAACAAAGTTCAAAAATTTGTTGTACGATTTTTGGAAGAGATGGGAACCGGAAGAAAGCAAAGCCTGGAGTCAAACAGCAAGCTAAATTCTCATAATATTGTTTTTATTTTTGGTTTTAGAATAAGTTTTCAAAGAATCTCTGTGGGCTCTTAATTTAAAGACGTTATTTTTGGACAGTTTAACCGGAGGTCAACAAAAAAAAAACAAAATAGAGTATTTAAAAAACCTTTTAAAAATTTAAAGATTTTTTATTTGCTTAAAAAGATTAGAATGTTTTGTTTTGAAAATAATGTTTTATTTATTCATACAATTCAGCCTTACGGCTCAGGTTTAGACTTTTAGGCCTTGATTGAGTTTTCAGGCTTATGTCTAAGCGTAGGCTTATGCTTTGGTTATAAGATTTGAGTCTTTAGGTTTATGCTTAGGTTTAAACTGTTTGGCCAAAGCTTTTAGGTTTAAGCGTGAATCTTTATGCTTTGACTCTTAAACTTTTAGGCTTAAACCTTTAAGGTTTGCATTATGCTTGAGTTTTTAAATGTAGGCTTTTAAGCATAAATTCATGTTTAGTTTTAGTAATAAACTTAGCTATTGCTTTGACACTTTGGCTTAGCTTTCGCTTTGACACTTTGGCTTAGCTTTTGCTTTGACACTTTGGCTTAGCTTTCGCTTTGACACTTTGGCTTAGCTTTTGCTTTGACACTTTGGCTTAGCTTTCGCTTTGACACTTTGGCTTAGCTTTTGCTTTGACACTTTGGCTTAGGCTTAAGGTTGTTTGATTGGGCCTGCATGCTTAAGTTCTTTGCCGAAAACAAATAAGCTTAACCTTTTGTTTGAATTTTAAGTTGAGGCATTAAGATTAAACTTTGATATTTTTTTCTTCACTTTGAAAAGGGTAACCCTCGCTTGCATTGTTAAAAAGATTGATTTTACTAGTAATACTGCAAATAAAGCTTTAGCAATATGAAACGCTTATTTTAGGCTAATGATTTTTAACGTTTTTTTGTAATTCTTTTTTGAATGTGTTTTTTAATAAACAAAATGTAGTAATATATTCACTTTACAAAGAAAAATTAATATTGTCGTATTAACCAATTAATAATGCAAAAACATTCACCTTCACTTGCAAAAAAAACCAACGAAGATAAAAACAAACTTTTGCCTCAGCGAAAGTTTTTCTCTGCGCGGTGTAATAATTTTCTGAAAAACAAAAGTAAATAATTGGAGCAATTCAAATAGTAGTGAGAGTAATCATAATTAAATGAAAAAAAAGCCCAATTTGCCTTTAAGAATGATTATCACAAGATTTCTCCAAATTTTACGGTTAATAATCACAGCCAAAGATCTTTTGTTTTTTTTTCTTCTTTTTTTGTATTGACTCTTTCCTATTTTTTTGGTGGTTTCTTTTTCTAATTGGCGTTTGCTGTTTTGCTACAACTGCCTTGAACATTAATTTTGTGTTCGAAGAAAAAAGGATTTTCTCCCCGCAATTTAAGTTAGATAAGAAGTCATCTTATACAAAGTTTGCCCAGAAATTTTTTGTGGTGATTTTTCAAAGAATGGCAAAATAAAAGCAAAGCAATGGTGCGTAATTAAGACAAGCCACGCGCCGAAGTCTTATAGTTTTTGGGAAATCAACCGTAAATATAGCAAATTTGCATCTCTTTTAATCTAATTAATTGCTTTGTGTGGAAAATATTCGTATCAATTTAACTTCCATTTTTGTGTTTTGTTTGGCATTGTGTTTCCTAACATGTCTTTATTACGGTATGTTCTATTGGATAAAATAGCCCTTATAATCAATTTTCAACAGCAATATTAAACTGAAATTGAGCAGACAAGATCTTGAACAAAAAGACGCATAGAACAAAGAGACGCCGGAAAAAAAGCAACATAGTCTAAAAGCCGCACAGACAAAATTACGAACGCATACAAAAAAAAAACGCTGGGCAAACAATCGCAAAATTTTTGACGAAAAATTTCTACAAAAGAATAACTTTTAAAAATTTTTAGAAAATTTAAATTGTTTTTCTTACCATTACTTCTCGCTCTAAGACAAAATTTAAATAAAAAAAAAAATTTGATTCTAAATTTTATTTAACATTGTACTTTTTATTCCTCTGTTTCGGTTCCTAATGGTTATGTTAAAAAAATATTATGATTTTAGCCTAACGTTCAGCGGTAGGTTATGGCTTAGTAACCCTCTCGTTTTTGAATACGTTTTTTCTTTGTGTAACAAAAAAAATTCACAATTGAGAGAGTTATGGAGCTTACCCACCACTGCTTACATTATCCATAATTTTTTCGAAAAAGGAACAAACCCGTTTCTGTCATTTCCAATGAATAAACTGTAAGAAATCAATGTAAGCCAAAGCTGTTTACTTGTCCCCCCACAAAGGTGTGATAAATGTAAATTAATTTTTTTAATATTTCGAACGCAATTTTTTTTTTTTGGCAAAACTAATGGACACACATTCAGTTAACATTTTAATTTTTGTAAGCATTTTAAAACGAATATATCACCGCACTAATTATACACTAACAAATAAAACAAATAGATAAATTCCTCCCTTCTTCGATACACGATAATCAATTCATCGCCACATGACTAAGCCTTTTAGGGTCACGTGATTACCAGCACTTCACTTTGTGATCGTAATCAGTGCTTGGATTTGGAGCATATATGGACAGTTGGAACAAAGTGAACATTGGGCCATAAAATGAGTGTGAGGTGAACCCATTTGCTGAAATATATGCCAAGAATTTTAAACACTTTTCTTAAACCATTCTTAAACCAAATTTTGATTCATTCTTTCGTATTTTATTGGCTAAATGTTCACTTTGGTCCAACTGTCAAAAAACGCTTTAAATCCAAGCACTGATCATAATCAGATACCCATTTGACAGCCGCAATGGTGTTTTTTAATTGTATGTTAAAAAAAAAATAATCAAAAAATAATGGGAGGAAACAGGCTCCGCCCCCTTTTTTTGACTATCAGTTTCCAAAAAAAGTCTTGGGAATGGCAAAAGAATATTGGTTAATGAATAAAAAATGTAATAATAGGCGTAAAGTTGGATCGCAGCATTCTCGGCCGACCCACTTCAAAAACCAAAGGGGTAGCGGCTTCTCAATAAAAACATTTATTTTGCCAACAATTTTTACACATTTTGTCTAAATATTTGAATGCCTTTGGCAGGCAAAGGACTGCACACTTGTCAACAAGAACAAAAAACTCAAAGTTGAAAGCTCCAAAAATGATTAGTGACCCTTTAAAAGTGTGCCTCTTCACAAGCCTCATGGTAATTTTGGGATGTTTTTGAAATAAATAATATTTTTGACACCTGTTATTTGCCCTCAAATAGTTTTTGTTTTGGCTTAAGCTTAGAGACACGGGAGAGCAAGCCTCATGGTCTCAAAGTGTGCCTCATCACAAGCCTCATGGTTATTTTGGGATGTTTTTGAAATAAATAATATTTTTGACACCTGTTATTTGCCCTCAAATAGTTTTTGTTAGCTATGGCTTTAAAAATTACAATTCAAAAATTTATTTAAAATAATTTAAATAAATTTTTTTGCATTTTTTTCTAAAAAATTACAGTGAATTTTTGAAAAATTATAGCATAGCTTAACAATTTATTGTTAATAAGGCACTCCAATAAAAAAAAAGAACAAATAAGCTACGGACAAAAGATAAGATACATGGCAGACTCTTCATGTCTTTAGTCTCTTGAGGCAAACACTTTCTTGAATATTAGAACTCAAAAGTTTAAATTTAATTTACCACTATCAATATCCCAAGTCAGAAATAATTCATTCATCGTTAGAACGACAAGATTTTTGCCAAACTACCTTTACATTTTTATAAACTATCAAATAGAACTCAATTATTCTTGTTTTCTCCATGTCAAATATTTTTAAATTTTATGCAATCTATTTTTTTCCTTGTAATTTTTCGTTATTATTCATTTTTATATAATATGTAATCACGTTTATAGTCATTATTACACACATATACTGTTTATATATAGCGTTTTGTTTTTGTTTTTGACAATTTACCTTGATGTCGTTTATTGTCACTATATTGTTTAATGATGCGTCATATGACGTAAATAAATAATTTAAATGTCCGTACGTTAAACGTCAAAAGGTCAACCAGAAAAATATCATAAACCTCTTCAGTTAAGTGCAGAAAAAAACAGTTTTTCCAAAGTTTATTCAATGATCAAAGTTTAATTAACAACTTTTGCATTGACACAAACTTTTTCTGCAGTTAAGCTTTGGTTAGTCGGACTCAGGTTCTGATTCTCGTCCTCAGTATTGCTTAGTGGCTTGAGGACACGCAGCTGGTTGGGCTGTTGGCCGGCTTCAACAAAATTGTCAAGTTGTCTTTGATATTCAGTGTTGTGCACTAAGTGAACTTTTGTCGGCCGACCCTCGTCCCGTCGG
Source organism: Drosophila nigritarsus (assembly GCA_035044305.1). Taxonomy (NCBI): domain Eukaryota; kingdom Metazoa; phylum Arthropoda; class Insecta; order Diptera; family Drosophilidae; genus Drosophila; species Drosophila nigritarsus. Next base: position 44,813 of record JAWNMF010000477.1, on the reverse strand, counting down.
CAACAAACGTAACGGCACACCACAGAGGCAATCGAATGGCCCAAGTCTGAAGAGCACAAACAAAAATGTAGAAAGAGTTTTGTGACTGTAATATATTCTTAGGTATGTAAATACTGCAATCAATTCCCTTTATTTATTAAATTATCGTCTATAGGAGTTCTATTACATGAACCCTTTCTATAGAGACCGGAGCTTTATGGTAAAAGATAAGCTCGCAATTCAACCCAGTTATTGCCCTCATAAAATTTTGCTATTTAAAATTTTTCCATTTATTTTTTTCAGGGGAGCTTTATAAATCAATTACCATTCAAAAGGGAAGGAAGTTAGAATAGAAAAAGGCTTCAAAAAGAGGGGATTTTGTTAAAGGATTCACGTTTTTCTTACTAAAATTATTGCAAACAGAATTCGTAGTATTACACCAAAAAGCAAGTATTGATATTACGGTAGTACAGAATTCTTTGCAGAATGATTAAAGTAAACATTTTGCAAATACTTACCATAATTATGGTATACCGTAACTACTTCAAAAAAAATGGGAAATGGGAATTGCAATTTCCAATTACCCTTTAAAGAGGAGGGTTTTCTATTACAGAGGAGCTTCATATAAAGAGAAGGTTTTGCAGTAATTGGAGGGATGTACAGTAATTAGTTATTCAAATTTTGTTCATGCCTTCCTGTGAATTCTTTAAATTGTAGGACATAATCCTATTCACTCATTTTGTCTTTTATAACAGTAATATTCAAGTTATTTTCCGTAAAAATTGTTTTAAAATAGCTTTAAACTTACTGTACTTTAATTTGAAATTTTTTGAAAAACGTTGTTCTTATTGTAGTAAAATTTTAAAGGTTGAAAAAAATATGGTATGAAACAAAGAACACACAACAATGCAAGGCTAAGACCAAGCTCATCAATTGCATTGAAATCAAACGTAAACAAAAATCATTATATTGAGGTATTGTAGTAAAAGGTAATAAAAACCGTATTGATTTTAAGACTCTTGTCCCACAATAGCCTGGATATTCCATTTATGACTACCAGAACATTACAATCCATTATAAAATAATTCCCCAAATTAAAAAGTAAACCTTTTAAGCCGTAAAAGATGGTCGACAGAAACGTGCCGCAGGGCCGGGGTTCATCCTCCATTCGTTCTATATTGAAAAGGCAACGTTGAATTGACTTCTCACAGCGTTCAGTTGTGGTCAGTTAAAAATGTTACGTCGATGGGGTCATTCCTAGAGAGCACTCAGCTCCTTAAGGAAAACCTTTCAAAATCAATTAGAATTAAAAAAATAAAAATTTAATAAAACAATTTTTGAATTTTAAATTTTTAAAGGGAAATCGAACCGGGACAAATTTAATATTTAAAAATATTACAAAAAAGATTTTTTTCAAAAGTTTAAGTTTTTGTTTTAACATCTCTCTGAATTGAGAGTGCAATAACGCTATTCCGGTTTCCGGAAGCTGGTTTTTTTTCTAGCTGACGATCTATAAAAATTTGGGTCTCGCTATGTTTTTATTACTTTTTTTTGTAGTTTGTCAACCACTATTAATTTTTTTTCAAACATATTTCATAATTTTTCTTGTCCGATATTAAGCTGTAATAGCGTGACTTGTACAACAACTGTAAATATTTTTTTTTATTTCTTACCGTAAGTGTGATCACTTTTTTACAAAAGTTTTACTAAGCATTTCTTACTGTATGCATTATTACTGTAAGTATTATAGTGATAAGAGTGCAGCTTATTACTACTGTAAGTAGTATAGTGGTTTACCCCCAGAATTCTTAAAAAAAAATTTTTTTACTTAGTTTGATCACGCTAGTGATATTTATTATGCGCAAAATTTTCACTCCAGCCTGTTTAGTGTGTAATTTCGTTTTTTTAGAATTTACACGAGGTGTTACCACTGTTAATAAATAATTGGAATTTTTTTAGAAAATTTTTTTATTTTTTTTTGCGTGAAATAACTTTCTAGTCAAGACAACACTCATGGTTCTTATACCGGGAAAAAAATTTACCAACAGGCTTAGGCTTAGGTCAAAAACAAAAGAGCCTTACAATTTTCCAGGAACAGAGGTAGGTAACAGAAGTTACTTAATTTGGTTTTTTTAATTTTTAACAGAAATATTACCCGTTAAGCACTAATTTAACGACCTAGTCCCATATTCTTCAGTTTTGCCGTGATCTTTCCTCATTTCTACTTTTATTTTCGTTTAAAAGACCAGCCCCTTCAAATATTGTTGTTCACAAACACAAAAATCATAATTATAATTTATAGTTTTATTATTTATTATGTCGTGTTTTTTGCGTGCAGCGATGAAATATTCTATTCTATGGTTTTATTTTTAATAGTTTATTTTTGTGAAAATTTAACGTTGACGACCAAGTTTCGCCTCGGGGACTTTGCATGCTTGGGGATTGTTGTAATGTCAAAATGTTCAGGACAAATTTACTGTTTCGAAATTGGGTAATTTCCTTTTTCTTTTACTTCTATTAGGATTTTAATCTGCTTTTGTGTATTAACCTTTTAAGCACCGAGTTTCTTGGCATATTCAAGTAGGCTGGTTTTGGGCTTATGGTTATGCTTTGGTGCAAAGCCATTCTACTCGGCTTAATTTTTTGAAAAACAGATGGATACGTTTAAAGCGGTTATGTATTTTGAATCTTTAACTCCTTGATTTCTAAGTGCTTTTTTGTTGTTTGACACGTGAAATAGATAAATAGTTCTTTCTGGTTATAGCAAGCCCAAAATCAAAAAAATTAAAGTTATTTTTAGGTTTTCTAGCACGGAAAATTCGATTTTAATAGTGATTTTTACTGATTTTTGTATATGCTTTATTTTAATTCTAACATGAATGAAACAAGAAGTAAAAATCAGGTACTTATTCATATATTTAAAATAATTACGGTAGCATACAGATTTTTTTTGGATGTTTGAATTAACTACGGTAGTATTTAAAATTCAAGTTTTGAAAAAATCGTGTTAGAAAACCTAAAAAAAACATTATTTTTTTTTATTTTTAGCTTCCTATAAACAGAAAGAACCGATAAATAGGTTTAAGCAATGAAAAAGTTAATTTTTCAAATTACGATACTGATAAACAGCAAAAGTACTTTATTCCAAATTTTACGCAAGGTGTATAAATTTAAATATATTTCTGAATCCTAAATTCCAAAAATGAATTAACATATGTTTTTTTGCGATTTTGCTGCGGCAAAACTAAGGATTTTTTACATTATATGCAATCTCTTTAAATTTCTTATAGTCTTAGCTTAAATTTTCTACTTCAAAAATGGTAATTTAATGTTTAAAGCTTTACTCAGATAATAACCTGCTGAAGGCGATCTTGTCTATAAGACTGCCTATTCCAAAAGACAATTTAACCCCGAAGACAATCTCATCCTGAAGATCTCGTTTTGAAGGTATAAGGAAGAGATTCCTTTTCGAAATTTCGGTTGGATGGGCTATATGATTTGCGATTTAACATCAATTCTTCAACTTTTTTTGGTCAAGTTTTGTTTTTTTCTCTTTTTGCTACGTTTGTTATTGAATGAGAATTAGCTTTTCTAACTTTTGTGTTCTGATGCGAGAAATTATGAAGTTGTGTCGAGTAGGTTTCTCTAATGTATATTCCCTTTATGGCACCACAAAAAACTTTTTTTTTTCTGTTTGATCAATTATTCCTAATGGCCCGAACGTCTGTTTTTTACCGTTTCTTTTAATATTTTTTTATGTCTTAGGACCCTAATCTCAATGGAATCTTTGGTTGTATCTTTTAACACCTTGTGTTCTAATATTTTGTTCAGAAACATTTTGTCCCATTGTCCCTGAATTCATTTTCCATAAAAAACTTTTTATTTCAATGTTTTATTTCCTTTGTCAATTAACCTTTCCACCTTTTGTATTCTAATTAGGCAATATTAATTATTAGTTATATTCAAATTGTTTGCTACAAAAAAAAACAATTGCATATTATAATATGTGAAAAGAGCAAGATGATTATAATTTCTGTAGATTATCACTTTACAATTTTTAAAAGTTTTGTCAAAACTTTTTTTATTCTTAATTACTTTTGTAATTATTATTGCAAAAACTTGTCATTTCTCTCCCCCTTTTTTTAGTTTCCTACGCTCGTTTATAAAGAATTTTATGCATAAATTATTGTCGTATTTTGAAATGGTTTTGTACATTGTTATTTCAGATTTACCTTTTCATTAGTTCGTATAATTAAGAAAAATTTTGTCTTCAAGGTTTTTAGTTGCATTTCCTTTTCCTTCCGGTAAAATTAATATTGCTTTCTATCTAAAAGTGTGTAATCTCTTAAAATTGTCTAAATTCTTAACGTTTTATTTAAGAGCTTTTTTCCATTTGTTGGCTTCTGTGTTAGTATCAGTTTATTGGAAGGTGATTTTAAGAAGTCTTTGACGCGAGACCATTTGAGGCTTTCCTTATTTAGTTTTTTGAATGTAAGGGCTTGTGAGCTTTGACCCTTTGAGATTGCTTTTTTTGTAATGCTAAATGGCGTAATATACTTTCTATAAAGAGCGCTTTGCATTGTGATTTTACCTTAGTTTTGGCGCTGCGTTTTGACTGTTTGAAAAGATTTCTTTTATAGCTGTTTATTTATGTTTTTTTGCGTTTGTTCATTCCATTAATATTCTGCATGAAATTTTAAATGATTTCTGACACTACCTTTTTTTAAATTCTCTTTTACTTTTTGTACTGCAGTGCTTTTTATTGTGATTCCACTTTTAATGAGTTTTGATCCTGCCGTTAAACTTATTGCACTTGCTTTATAACAATTTTTTATGATTTCTTTTCTTGGCCAAGTAAGACTGACTTTTTAGTTTTCTTTTGTGAACACTTAAGTATAAAATATTTGTACTGGTAATGAGTCACAAATTCATGGAACTAAAATATTAGCCCATAAAAAATAAATTACTTTTTGAATCAAAATTTATTTGATTTAAAAAATAGTTTAAATAATTTTCCCGAGTAGAGATTTGAGGGACTGCTTTCTTTCTTGTTGATTAATGCTAAAATTTCTCGGCAAAAACCGAACACAATTGACGCTGCCAATAGTGTTTTGAAAAGTAAAAAAAGGATGGCGAACCGTAAGATGAGATGAAATTGAAGATAAATTTTGGAAGACGATAAAAATTTTAGAAGCTGGGCGGCGTGCGTCACTCTTTTGATATCAAAAAGGAGGAAAAGAGAAAAGCGATTTGGCCAGAAGGTAATAATTGTTTTTTTTTGCTAGATGTTACGTCACCTTACCAAAAAGTTTTTTGTGTGTTCGTTTAAAATTGGCCGACGATTCGTGTTTTTTTGTGATAATTTGCGATTTCACCTTTTTCCCTACTTTTTTTTTACTTGCTAATTTTTGTTTGGCAATTGTATTAGCATCAGGGAGAAAGAGGAAATATGAATTAATATTTTTCTATAAGTTTTTTGTTGTTGTAATTTGTTAAGTTATTTTTTGATGTTTCAATCCGTTGAATAATCTTTTTGATTTATTGTTTTTTTATGCGATCATTCTTGCTTTTTTTTTTTTTTTTTTTGTTGAATTAAGTTGCGATGCAGTGTTGTCAAATGCTACCAAACGACTCCTCATACCAAAATTGCGACGGGTATCAAACGGTTTGAAATACTACTATTTCATACCGGTCTATTATAACATGGAACCCATTATTTGCAGGGAAATTGGTAAAACACTATTTCATGGTGTTGAATATCATTTTACGATCTGATTTACAATTTCCATTTGTTGCCATAAATTTTTGAAGAGGGATTTTGTCTAATTTAAATCCAACAATTGCGGGGTTTGCTACCGGTTGTAATTTTTTTTGCCGGTATGACCGGAGTTAAATTGACAACACTGATCACAATTTTACGTTCTAGTTGAATTAAGTTGCGATGTTTCCTCAATGGGGGACTTATTAACCGTTAATTCCCTAAAAAAAATTACGATTGGTTATATTTTTTTCAGAGGGTTTTCTCTAAAACCGAATTATATCAGAGCTCAGCTAGAAGACTAAACTTTAGTGTGTGGCTACTCTGCACGTTTAGTTAATAAAATACCGGTGAAAGTTGTGTCCCATTGAATTTATTGTGCTTTTTCGAGTTATGAAATGCATTTTTAAAAATGTAATCTAATTGAAATGTTGTATTTTTAACTTTTTTTCTATTGCCTGCTATATGGTACAGGACCAACTCTTCAAAAGTCGAGCTAAAATATTTTTTTTTAGCCAAAATATGCGAGGTTGAGTTTTTTCAACTTTCAGCTTTAAGCCTATCCTTATGCTAGGTGTGGCTTAAGCTTTGAGGGCTATGCTTTGTTTTGATTTATTTGCAATGAGATTGATTTGGATTTGAATAGTTGTGCTTAAAGCTCATTTCTCAGGTTTTTGTAAATTTTTTTTCTCTAAATTGGCCGAAAATTAAAGCATTGAATTAATATTCGAAAATTTTTTTGTATAATTGGCATGGAAAAATAATATTTTACAATATCATGTGAAAAACAATGAGAGTATATATAAATGAGAGGAAATACACCAACACACAAAAATTGCGAAAAAAAAATTTTTGATTTTTATTTTGAAAAAGCTTTGAAGGCATATTTTACGCATTTTCTCAGATTTACTCTCTTCATTGCCTCCGAATCAAATTTTTTTATTTATTTTCAGGGCAATAACAACAAACATACAAATAAAACAATGCCCATACATAACTATTGGGAAAGCCACTTTTAACCGCCCCAAAACCCATTTGCATTATCTTTTTCTCTCCAATTATGCATTTTTTTTTTGGCGGAAACGTTTCTGAAATTTTGCAATAATTAGAAAAGGCTTTGTCTTTTTGTTGATTAAAAAATATATTTTAAGTTTTTCTTTGCAGATGCACGATGCACAGTATTATCAGAATTCGGCGGTTCTGCACGAGCTTCAACTCAACAACAACCTGATGGCGCCGTCGGCGCTAAAGCACTCCAATTATTTGGCGAACTGTCATTTTCGTCCTGCATTGACTTGTCAGAATGGCATGGAGCTGTCGCCCTTCCTCCACAGCCATGGCGGCGTTGGCCCGTCGAACACAATCAATTACTTTGACGAAAAATCGTATGGCGAAGTGTCGTCATCACTTGGCGCCGCTGCTTCGGATAGCGTCAAGTCGAATAGTACCGAGACAGCGGAACATCCGCCCATCTCTTCGCCGACCGTCCGCTCGTCTATTAACTCTATGACGTCCGCCTTTTCATTCAACTTCAGCGTCCCGTCTTCCGCCGCTTACGACTCAGCGCCCCGCATCGAGTTGGCAAACCGCTCCCTCTGGCAGGACTTCCACAAGGTCACCAATGAAATGGTTGTTAACAAGCCGGGAAGGTTGGTCTGATTTTTTTTTTCGACTTTCCCTCATACAATTTGGGTTTAGGAAAATGTTTCCCAAAATCGAAATCAAAGTGGGCGGCCTGGACCCCAAAGGCAATTACTTTATCACACTGTCGATGCGTCCCGTCGATAATTGCAAGTTTGTCTTTTTTTTTGTCCATTTGTCCTGTCTGTCTAGTGTAACCGAGCTTTTAGATACAAATTCCAAGCGGGCTGCTGGAGTCCGGCAGGACACGACATCCTGCCCGAGTGGTCGAACCACGTAACCCACCACGAAGGGCCGGCAGCGAGCGGCGAGTTTTGGATGCGCAACTCGCTGGCCTTTGACCGCGTCAAATTGACCAACAAGCCGAATGGCGAAGGCTCTCAGATCTCGCTGGTTTCAATGCACAAATATCAGCCGGTGATCTCGCTCTACCTTGTCAACGGCCCCACCGAGCCCATCTGCGTCTTTCAGCCAAAAGAGCTCGAGTTTATTGCCGTCACCGCCTACCAGAGTCAGGAGATTATTAACCTCAAAATCCTGCATAATCCCTTTGCCAAAGGCTTCCGCGAGGGCTCCTCCCGCAAACGCTCTTCTCCATTAGTCCAAGTAATTTTTGAACTAATGTAATTTTCTAATTTCACCGTAGTTATATGTACAATCAATTATATACAGTATAGTTTTGTTTTAGATTCTACAGTAGTTGGGTATTATTTTGCATTTTTTATTCACGTAGTACCTTTCTTGTAGTTAAATCATTTATTACCACAATTAAGGGTTATTTTAGATTTTAAGGAATTAGTAGAAAAAAAAACTTCTTTTCTCAGAACTACTGTAAAATAAATGTAGTTAATTTTTTTTGGTTAATGTACAGTAATTATGGTTTACATTAACACATATATAGCTACAGTACAGTATTTTATTTTTTTCGCAAACTTAATTACTGTACGCTGTATTACTGTGGGTTATTTTTTTTTTTTTAGTTATATTAATTATGTGTTTATTTTACATTTTGCACTTTTTTACATAATGTTTTAACTAAAAATGTCGCAAACAAATCACTATTTTTGATATTAACTTCAGAATCAAGGAATTCGTCGTCCAACAGCAGCCATTCGCCGCCTACAGCCAAAAGTTTTGCTCTGCAAAGCCCGACTGCTTCAGCTGCTGCAGCCGCCACCGCCGCCTTCTTTCCGGTTTTGCCCAATTATGCTCAAAAGCCCAACTTTTGTCATCCGATGTTCGGCTACTACCCGCCTCCTTCAGCCTTATATCCTCAGCAACAGCTGTTTGGCCTACCGGACCACAACCAGAACTTTAATCCTTATTTTGGCGGATTCATCGCTCCTCAAAGCGCCGCAATGAATTTCCCGTCAAACCAAATTATGGCGGCGGCACTCTCCAATCCTGCTACGGCTGCCGCCACCCTGGCCATGCTGACGGGAAATCCCGCGGCGAATGCGGCTGCCTCCGCAGCTGTAACAGCTAACTCGTATGTTCCTGTTACGTCATTCACGCAAGCAGCAGCAGCAATGGCAGCCGCTGCATCAGCTAGTTTCACCGTGTCATCTTCTTTGTCTGCAGCGCCGGCTTTTACGTCGGCAGAGGCGCTAGCCTATGCGCCTTTGCCAGAAGTAACAAAATCAGAGGAAAAGACATCATCAGAAGCTCTAAAATCTGATGCTGTGTTAACATCGCCTGTTTCTGCTGCAACTGCTGTGGAACTTCCGCAGCGCTTCAACTTTTTGTATCAGCAAATGTTTCCCCATTGAGAGAGTCTCTAAGCCTAGAAGCTAAGTGTATTTGAATGTATTTAACTATGTTTTTTTTTATTTGCGTTTTTTTAATTTTTATTTGTGAGAGAATTGTTACTGATTTTGGGTTGGATTTAACGTTCCCGGCCTTTCGTTTTGGCCTTTTAAAAAAGTAATTGATGTTTTCCTATGTTTTGTACATATTTTTTGAAATGTTAAACTCTTCCCTACACTTATTTCGTTTAGCTGCTTTATTTATAGAACTTACTATTATTAGGCGTATTATTGATTTTTTAGCTATTTTTGTTTGTATTTTTGGAGAAGAGTTTTTTTGTATTTTGTAGCCATTAAGCAATATATGAAATAAATTTTATTTAATTACCGCTCTTCGAATTTATGTCTCCATAACAGGGATGTCGCGGAACTAAATTTTAAATTTCGGAAATTGGAGGTTTGAAAAATCAGTAAAGAAAAATTGGCAAAAGTCAAAAAAAACCTAATTTTGAACTATTTTTTGCGACATCCCAGCTCCATACTAAATTTGAAAACGTTACACATACTTTTTGTAACATTGGTTGAGATTTCGAACTGGACCGTACCAGTTGGTTATGGTTAGATAAATGAAACGGTTTAATTATTGGTTTAACACTAACAATTAAAAATTTCTACGTGTACTATTTGCATTAAGGCGGGTGAAAATGTCTGATTTCCACACCATTCCATGATGAGATTTTTTGATTGTATTAAGCCAGCCAATTGCCATACGTTTAGACACTGCGATTTGATTTACTGTAAATTCATTATATTTATTTGATTTAAATAATACAAACCCCAAAGTTTTTGTTTGTTTTTTGTACTTTAAAAAAATTTGAACATTTTTATCTCTTAAAAAAATAATAAATTAAAATAAACAACGAACAAAAAAATGCAAGTGGCGTTCGAGTATCCTAGTAAAATTTTTTTTGTGAGCCTACTTATCAAAGGTCCGACTCTCGGAGGCCCGGCGCTCGAACATTTAATGCAGGAGGTGTCACTTCTGTGTCTTTCAAAGTGCAAAATATTGGATGAAAAAAGAGAAATAAAAATATAATAACAAATCACAATAATTTGGTTGTTTCAAATCTCACGGGCTGTTTGATGAACATTGAATAATTTGGGGAAGGCTCTTTTGATGGAAAAAGGGTTTATTAAGAGACAAACCTACAAAAGTTGGTGAGCAATTAAATGGTTTTGCTTTAAATAATTTTTTAATTGGAAGTTGATGTGCCAAGTTTTTTGGAAATCTATTGGAATACCAAATTTCCAAAAAAAATTTTTTGGGAGTTAATTTGCAATGTAAACCTTCGAATTCTTTCTTGTGAGATTTACAATGTCAAATCCCAAATTATATTTTTTGGGAGTCTAAAAATGACAACTCCCAAAACTTTTGGGATATTTGTTAAGTTTAATATTTTCAAATTACTGTAAACAGTATTTTTTTCTAACCGTCTGCATTTGGGGGGGTCCCTTACATGAATTGTAGGTTTGTCTATTTTTAAAATTTATAAATTGAGTTTCGCATAAAACAACAGGACAAAATCAAAAAGTACAAAAGGTTGTTTTTTATTTTGTAGAAAAAAATGAATAAATTTGTATAGATAGGCATTTTCATCATTTTTAAACTCAAAGCAAGACTTCACATCATTGTTCCAGTGACTTTGCAATATGAGTTGGTTAACTTATGACTAACGGCTAGCCTTTTCATTATTTTCTAATAAATTTTCAACAAAACACAGAAATGATCTGCGCTCCTAGTTTTGTCATTTAGGTGGTGTCCTCTCTTTTGTGAGTGATAGTTCCGCATAATTTAAAATAAAATAAAAATTTAGTTTGATTGGAATGCTGAATTCAGCTCTAGTTTAGAGCAAATAAAAATAAATCACAGAAAAAAGACTAAAATCAGAGAAATATTAAAAAATAATAAGACAAAAGAATTCTGTATGGGCTTCTTACAAGGAAAGGTGCTTAGCTTGTAGCAGAACTTCCTTTAATTGTGTTTTATTCAAAAGCATTCCCGGCGTCGTTTCACGGGAAGACCGAGATATTTTACTTATTTTTTTGAAATACCTCATTCAAGGAGTACTAATATCAGCAAGAAAAAATTATCTTGATGATCTTGGAGAAAAATATCTCAAACAAATATTCAGATGTTAATTATCTCAAAGAGAAATTTTTAGCTTGATAATTTCAAAAAAAAACTTATAATCAAATGATTGCAAAAGAAAAGTTCATGATTTTTTTTAGCTGAAATTCTCATTTTGATCATCTCAAGGAGAAAATATCATTTTTTCAAGGAGATTTTCTCAACCGAACAACCTAATGGGCAAGATTTAATCACGAGCAACTCGAAAAGAAACTCTAATTTTAATCATTTCGAGGAAAAGTTCCTATTTCAATCATCTTAAGGAGAGCTTAATCATCTTCTGAAGAATAATTTTTTCCCATTACCTAATATTTTCTATTGCAAGGGATATTTCTCAACAAAATATGGGATTGTTTAAATAGGAACGCTTTAAAAAACTTTATAAAAAAATGAAACAAAAATAAGGCTTAAGACACTTGATCATTAAATTTTATAAGACAACAAAGAACAACAATATAACAAATTGAAAAAAAGAATTAAAAGTTTATAAGGCTAACAATTTTGGAAACGATATACCGCGCTTATTCATTTTAATATGTTTTTTTTAATGAAAAGAGGAAGGGGGGGGGGGGGGGGGTAAAAAGCGTTGAAAATTAAAAGAAAAGAATGAGTCCAATTATCACTTTTCTATGGACCACAAATCACAGCGGCTTAAAAATGTTTTTAGTTGAATGCTTTCAGTGTAGTTTTAAGCGCCGGGCCGCTATCGGCCATGGGCGCTCCATCCCGCGCGCCTATTGAATCTGTTAAGGGCGAAGTCGTTGGAAGTCGACCAGTCCGCCGTTGTTGTTGACGTCCAGTTTTAGGCCTAGCTGGGGTACTCTAGCGGCGGTAAATGGAAATTGATAGGGCAGTGCGCCGGCAAATCCTCCGCCTAATTGCAGACAAGTGGGTAGGGCGTTTCCTGGCAGAGTGACAATGGGCGGCGGGTAGAAAGGCGTCATATTCTTGCCATTCATTGTAACAGTCTGCTGCTGTTGTTGTTGTTGTTGCAGGTTGAGGAATGCGGCGGCGTTGACCGCTTGCATTGCAGAATTGTTCAAATCGCCTTGCAGGAATTGCACCTACATAAAATTTTTGTTTATCATAACTTTGAAAAAGTCTGAGAATTGTGATATAATTTAGAAAACACAACTCAGGAGGAAAGAAGGGAGCTGTCAAAAAGACAAACGCAAAATTTCGGTGACAGAAGGAAAATAAAGACATGGAAATTTAACGGCGCTTTTACAAGACGTCATCGCCATTCCGAGTTAAATAAAACATAAACAAAGTTGAAAACCTTTTAAAAATTTATAAATTTTAAAATTAAGTCATTTACAAGAAAAAGAGAGTTCACTGCTAAAAAGAAAGAATAAAGAAGGAAAGAGAGGAAGAAAATATGTTTAAAAAAATGCTGTAAGTATTCTACACGGGACTAGCGGCACGTGATGGAGAAGCCACGGGGCTTTTGGTAAAGCAAAGAAAATGTTAGACAACTAAATCTCATATATCAATAAATCTTACAAAAAAAGAAAAAGGTTTAACGAAAAATCGGTTCCACAAAAATTATGAAACTGCAAAACAGACCTGTTGGTATTGCCCGGAATGTAGTTGGTCGGCGGCCGCAAAAGTGACGCCGTTACCGTTGCTGCTCACCGACGTCGTCAACGGAGGCGGGACGCTGAGCGTCGGCATACAAAAGCTGCCGGCGTTCGGCACACCGGCCAAGCCGGCCAGCGTCGAATTCGGTGTATTGCCGGCCGGATTGGCCGCATAAACAATGTTCGAAGGTATTGCACTGGTGTTGACTGTCTGCGATGGCAACGGTGGTAGTGGGACGTGGGCGCCCGGTTGTGAGATTTGCGGAAAGAATTGTGAAAACGGATGAAAAGCAGTTTGCGCGCCGCCAAATGTCATTAAAGCTCCAGGAATCATACCTAAAATTTGTTGGGTTCGTTGAACATAAATGTGAGTTTGTCAGACAAAATAGACTCTCATCTTCATGATTTTTGAGAGAGAAGTCAAAAAAATATAAATGAAAAACACAAAATATCATATAATAAAAAAAATTAATAATATAAAATTTTTCGATTAGCTTTTTTCTTTTAAGAAAAAATCCAAATGATCAATTTTAAAAATTTAAATTTAAAAAAAAACTCAAAAAGCTTTAAGTGAAATAAAAGTTTGTGGCATGACAAAAACCAAACTTTTCTTTTTTTTTTACTGGAAATGTTTTCTTTTACTGTAATGTAGAAGAAAAAAAATATAAAAAAAAAGAAAAAGTATTTTCATCAGTTTTTAACAGGAAATAAACTTGTCTTTCAAATAGAATGAAAAAAAAGACAAAAAAAAAACAGAAAAAACCGAAAGACAAGTTGTTCTTCGCAAAAACAACAAAAAACAAAATGTTCTTCAGGCAAATCCAGTTAAGACAATATCCTTTAACAAAAGGCTAGAAATTTGTAATTTAAAAAGCTTAGAATGTAAAAGGAAGTTACAAGATTTAACTATGGTTTATAAAATTCTTAAAAATCAATCTTAGATAATTTTTTACACCAGCAGTTCATAGCAAAAGACGAACATTATTACTTCAAACGAGAATTGGAAACTATTTGACAAGAAATAACTTTTTCGATAGGACCGTTTGTTCATGAAATAAAATAAACCAATCCATTATAATAAACAACAAAACTAAATCCCTTTCATACCAAACTTAATAATGGAGATTTCACTATAGAAAATAGCTGATGATAATGTATAAGGTTTTATTTATATTTTTGTTATTTTATCTTTATCTTTTCTTTTTTGTTATTATTTGGAATTTGACAACGTAAGTGTAATTGTATTACCTGTTTGCTCAATAAATAAAAAAAAAAATACTTTAAAATAAATTTTCGAGGGGAAATATTCTAAAAAATATTTTTCAAAAAATGCCAAAATTCTATCAATCAAATTTGAAAACAATTTTGAATAAATAAATTTTTTTTTGTTTTTTTCTTGTTGTGAGTCCTAAACATTCCAATTCCTTATTGTGAATTTCAATTTTCAAAACATTTTTAATAATGCCTTTGTTAGAACAATATTTTCTTTTTGTAAATTGAAATAAATTCCTTTCTCCTTTGCAACAGTTTCTTTATAGTACCATTATTAACAACAATCTCTCTCTCTCTCTTATCTCACAAAAAAAAATCAAAAAAGAAAACAATCAGTGGGATTGAGACGAAAGCTAACAATCGGTCGGCTATTAACTCTTCTATTAATAGTTTTATTTAAATAAAAAGTATTTCATTGAAATTTTTCGCAACTATTAATTCAATATTTTAATATATTACACATCGTCAAATTAAACTCATATTTAATCCATTACCCGTGCTGAACTCACAACTAAATATCGAAACCCTGATATTTGAAAGCACAGGTTAAAATATTTAAAAATAACAATGGTCTTGTCACGAATTTGAGGCTAAACGCAAAAATTAAAAAAAATTTACCCGTATGAATTAAATTTGGTTGAAAAGTTGTTGCCGGAATTCCGAGAGAAGAAGAAGCCACTCCATTTTGTTGTTGTATGACCGGCGTACTCAATAACAGGTTCATGTCTTCCGGGCTGCACTGGAACACTTCGATATACCTTAAAATGGGCAAATGTTATAATTTGCTTTTCAAAAGAGAAAAAAATGAGTCTAAACCTTTTCTTCTTGCCCAACTCCATGTATTTGTTGTGCATGGCTTGGGCGGCGGAGGCCGCCGACATTTCCGTGTCCATTTGGATAAAAGCCTCGCCGCTGGGGTGTCCTTGGTTGTTGTAGATCATGTGGACACCCTGTAAAAGAAGAAAGTTTGTAGATTTTGTAAGATTAAGTAAAAAAACATGTTTTTGGTGGACTTTACGCCCAAGTTTGTAAAAAACAAAAAGTCCGGCGACAAAAAGTTTGAATGTCATTGCAAGAAAAAAAGTAAATTATTGTCAAATGACTATGCAAAGTAATAATTAATGTGTATGAAACAAATTTGGCTTTTCCGGGCTGCTGTATGAATAACACAAATCAAATTGAGGAAAATATAAATAACTGTAGAATGTTACCGTACCTGTTTGCATTTTTATGCTCAATTTTAAATTTTTTTTGCCATAATTTTTTTGAAATAAAATTAAATATTAAAAATAAATTAATTAAAACAAAAGATTGCAATACTCTTATTTAGGATAGCAGCACCTTGTTTAAACCCCGAATAATGATAATCCCAAATAATCAACAAAAAATCGCAAATAATTTGTGTTTAAATATTCGTTGATCGCTCGCTAATCGTTGATTATTCGTAAAATAGTTGCGATCAAAATATAATCAATGAAAAATTACTGTATTTCCTATTATAGAAGCTCTCCTCAATTAGAAATCCTTTCTTAATTAAAATTTTCTCCCAATTTTTGAGTGATTGAAAATTTCTGAGTTTTTACACTAATGTTTGAGTTAAGTTTCTTTTTTTCTGATTATTTGAATTATTCGTTAAGTGTAAGTTAATAAAGATTCAATCAACATGTGTAATTTGGATTTTAATAACCCGTATGCCCTAATTATATAATTACTTATAATAAAAAATATTTGAAATTTGATACATTCATGTGATTTAAAAGTAAAAGCCCCTATGTAAGCTGCCCTTCCCATTAAAAGCCCCCTCATTTGGGATGATTAAAAAACAAGGCATTTATTAAACAAAACATGTTGAGATTTTCGTTGATTGCTTGTTACTCGTTGATTATTCGTTAATTATCCGGAATTTGGACAGTCTGTGTATTATCCAAAATTTTATCCTTTTTTTTGGCTCGTCAAGACTGAAATGACTGAATTAAATAGACTGCTCAGGATAAAAGAAGTTTGGCCACTTTAAAAAAAAACAAACAAAAAATTTAAGAACAAAATGCAAAATTCTCTAATAAAATTACCTGAAAGACAATATTGTTCGAGTAAACGCCGAGAAAGTCTACCACTTGCTGGACTTGCGCTTCATAGGGCAGGCCTCGCAGGCGGACACAGTCGCGCTTCGGCATGCCATTCGACAGCGTTGTTGAGCTATTCTGCAAAACAATTGTTGATCATTAAATTACAATTGAGCTGCAACGCCCTACCTGTTGTTGGGGCGACTTCAGTGTTCGATTGAACAACTGTTGGACTTCGGCCTGAGTGGTGCGAAAGAGTTCGACATACCGCGTCCCAATTCGGTGTTTGTGTTTGGCTAGCGCACGTCGGCCGGCGCACTCATTGCTAAAAAGGACAAAAGCGTCGCCGGAAGGCCGGCCGTCCGGTCTATTTACAAAGAGAATGCCGCCGTTTTCGACAATCCCACTGTCGCCTTGTTCTTCGTCGGATGACGGCGCAAAGAATTCACGCTAAACATGCACTTTATTATACTCATTTGGGAAATTATATTCCAGCATAGAAACTTTTTTTTGTCCTAAACGGAAAAGTGTTGTACACTTAAAAATTAAAATTTCCCTCATAAACATTCTGAAAAATGAAAATTTTCTTAAATTAGCAAATTTTCAACAACAAAAAAAGTCGTTGCGGGACTCGGACATAAAAAAACTTTTCCCGAAAAAGGCAGAACAAAGCGAAAAGATTATACTGCGCAAATGTTTTTGAATTTTTCAACGCCCAAAACACAATGCCAAATTCTAAGTTGTTTTTTTATTCTATTGCGCCAAATTTTTTCTCAATTTTTTCCATTTTCTCTTTTGGGGTGAATAGAAATAAGTTAACATTTTTGTGTGGCTAATTGCATGAAGATGAGTTTCGTTTGTAAAACTTTATATTATTTTCTTAATGAATGAAAATTTGGAAGCAAAAAATATTATTAAGAAATTATAACATCATACGTGGATTACGGCGTGAAAGATCAAATACGGTCTTTCTTCTAATAGAAGCCTATGCTTCATTAAAAGCCTTTCAATTCATTAAAAAATATAAGGTCGCCTCTATTACAAGGCCTTTCCAATAGAAGTCCTACACCCCAATATACCCTCATTATTTGGATGATTAAAAAAATTTTGAGCTGTTTTACTGGTGTGGAGGTTCTGGTTAACCCTTTTTTCCTTAAATTATTTTTAATCGTAAATTAATTAAGATTCTAATAACCTGATTGCTTTAATTATTAAAAAGAATTTTAAATTTTGATAAAATAATACAATTCAGAAATGGAGGCCCCTTTTTTGAGGATGATTGTAAAATAAAAGCGTGGCTAGAGGAAATACGATAAATGAAGCTATAGTTACAAGGACTCAATAAATGTGTCGACGCAAATCCCTCTCTTCTTTAAGCTTCGATGCAAAGGTAAATTTTCTTTTTTTTTTGTATTAAAAAGTTTATTTCCTTTGCGTATGAAATAGTTTATAAGAAATTCCCCTTCTCCTGAAGATCAGTGATTGGAAAACTTTGTTTAACCCTGCCAATCAGTGCTGGTTATCAAAAAGACGAGAAATTGCCAAAAAAAAACGGGATTCCGCCAATATTTTAACTTTTACAAAAAAAACCCAAAGTTACAAAAATAAAAGCCTACAATTTGTTGTTCCGTCGTTTGAAAAGGGAGTCCACGCATTCGAACAATCATGGCTGCATCGCGGCTCACAAAGCGCAACGCCTCCGAATCGGCGCCTAAATTTTCGGCGGTTGACCAACTATTCTGCAGCTGCATTCTTTTAGTTTTTTTCTAGCTAATTTTTTTGTTTGAATTCCCTTCTCCTGAGCTGTGGCTTAAAATATGAAGGAATAATTTAACTATTATGGAAATAGCCTTCAGGAATATGCGACAAAAAATTTTTTAATTGAAATATAGGAGACCGATGGCAATAAGAGAAATTGAAAATAATAAACCGATTGAATAGAATCCAAAATAATAAAATACAAATATGCAATAATGGACGTCCACACTGTGACGTGTATTTGCGTGTCTTAACAACATTCAATCAAATTGAGTGGTAAAACAACGTTTTTTTGCGCTTTTTGCAAGACGTAGTTTTGGCCGGGACTTTTTTGCCTGGCACGTTTTTAGGTCATTTGTCCGCAGGACTTTTGTCCTGTCATTGTTTTATCTGTTGCTCGAAAAAAATTGGTCATAGAAAAAACACCAAAAAAAATAGTGGAAAAGACTTTCGGACAAATGTCTCGTTTATACAAAAAATCTACAAAAAAAACGCTCAAACCAAGGAACGACGGACAAAAAGGTGGCAGACAAAAAATTTGTGCAAACAACTTCACTTTTTTGCCTCTCTTTCTCTGTCTAATTTCTGAACAAAAATACTTTGCAGACAAATTTGCCTCTCTATTTCATTTGTCCGCATATTTTTTTGTCTCGTACTCTTTTGTCCCGTTTTATTTGAAATTTGTCTTTTTAACGTTTGATTAAAAATTTTCTAGCTAAAATTACTCACACTCAGTGGTGGGAAATGGCTCAAAAACCCTCTTGTTTTTGTACACTATTTTGATTTGTCTAACGTCAGACAGAAGGAAAACAACAGCATTGCAAATTGAGAGGGTTACGGAGCCTTTATACTGTTTCGGATTTAAAAAAACAGAACTTGCCATTTTCAAAACTTTAAACAAAAAGCTGGACAATTCAGTAAAAATAATAGTTGAAAAAGATAAAAGTGTATGATGCCGTCTTCAAAATAAACCTGTTGAAAAGTTGTGGGTAAAGGCGCCGTAACCCTCTCAATAGTCAATGTTATTTTTATTCTGTCTGAGATATAAATGAGAATAATAAAATGAAAACAAAAGAGCTACAAGTCAGGCTGCACAACTCAAAGTCAGCGGTGGGAAATGGCTCAGTAAACCCCGTCGTTTTTGTACACATTATTTTTCTATGTCTAACGTCAAACTGAGAGGCTTTATACACTACTGCTCACACCGTTTAAATACGACTTTTAAAAAAGTGAGGTTGCTTTTCCTTCCAAAAAACCATACAAAAAAAATAATTAACAAACAATAAAAAAAATTTAAATTTTTTTGCGCAGAATTTTTGTATGTGCATACATTAAATTTGGTAACGTTGTTGTTGTGGTTTCTTTGTTGTTGTTGTCCGAAGACCACCATATAAACGCAATTTCCACCTCTAATTTATATGGCTGTTGTGTATGTGTATGCGTGTATATGTGTCAGTGTGCGAGTTGTATGAGGATGGGGTGGTTATGTGACGTAGACTGTTCATTTTTTTTCTCCCGAAATATCGAATATTGAATTTATAAATAGAACTTTTGACTATTTAGCAGTTGTAGTAATACAGTGGCAAAAAAAACAGAAAACAGATCTTTTTGTTAGGTGAACCACAAAGCCTTGTAAAGCACAAAATTGTTTGAATAAGTAAGTCCTTTTTTTTTGCTAATATTAATTGTGTTGGCCAGGACGGCGCTCATCTTTTTTTTTTATCCTTTTTTCTCTCCGTCTCTGTTCATCCACCTGTCTCTCTCCTTTGAAAATGTGTATCTTCCTTTTCCGTTTTGAAGACTTGTCTCTTAGTTTTTGTCTGCCTATATCTGTTTGGTTGTCGCTCTTTTGCGTTGCTTTTTACCTTGTCAATATATCTCTCTGTCTGTTTCTGTATGTCTCTGTCTGGTGGCGTCTCTGATTCTACGTATCTAATTGTCTGTCTGTGTCCTTTTTTTTCAATTTATCAGCACACTTTCCCCCACTTTGTCTCCCTCTGTCTGTGTCTCTGTTTCTGTCTGGTTGTGTCTCGCTGGCTATTCATTTGCCTCTGTGTTTTTCTCTCTCTACACATCTTCCTTCAACTATCTATACCTGTCTATATGTCCCTTTCTTTATCCCACTTTTCCTTTTAGATGAATTAAGTCATGAATTGAAAATATGGCCCATTAAAATAGAATGTACGGATTTGAACGAGTAGAAAAGATTTATAACTAACCACTGTAGAGAAAGGGTAAAGCAAAGCTTTTTATGCTTCTCTTCTACTTGTCTTCGAGTTTATAAAGCAAAACCCCGACACGAAAATCAAACAGACGAGCACAAAAAAAAATTCACAAAAAAGTCTGAAATCCTTGGCGAGTGTTCAAATAATCAAAAAAAAAATACATTGTCATTTTTTATGACAAATATAATTTTTACATCGTTTTTTTTGGCAAAACTCTTTTTTAATTAATTGAAAATCACAAAACTTCAGAAAGAAAAAAAACGTATTTTTATGTTTTGGCCAAAAAATTTCCATTTTTTTGGGTTTTGTTCAAAAAATCAAAAAAAAAGTGAATAAAATTATTTAAATTTCATTGTAAATAAATTTTAACCCGCAAATTTTGCTGAATCTAAAATTGTTTTTATGGCACAAAATGTCTTGTTTGATTCGTTTGTTTAAAAAAACGCTAAATTTGTGTGGCATGCTGTAGGGTTAGGGAAACATGGCAAGGCCCTATGAAAGTAAACTTGAATACCGTATTCTATCTAATTGAACACTGATTAACAGTCTTTGAGAATGGGGTCGAATAGGAGACAAAAAAATGCATTAAAGGTATCATTAAGAGTTTAATTAAGGATAGAAGTTTCAATTGAATGGAGATTTCAATTTTAGAAAATACTCTAAGAAATTATGTAGATAACCATGCCAAATCAAAATAAAAAATTTAAAATTGCGCGCGATTTGGCGTTTTGTCAATTGTCAATTGCAATTTTCGGCGTTGTGTTTGTCATTTTTTGTTTTCTAAAAAGCGTTCTAAAAATTGTTAATTTATACAAACCCAAAATTTTCGTTGCAATTGAGCAATTTTGACAACGCCTAATTGTTTTAGCAAGAATAATAAATTTTGCTTGAAAAAATAGGGATTCGTGCCGAGATTCAGATTACAGTATTTTTTTTTACAGCCGCAGTTACAGTATATATCAATAAGCAAGGAAGTAATCCTTTAATACTCCCAAATAGCACAAAAAACACGAGGAAGACCGGTAATAAGAAGAAGAGAAGCCGAAAAAAAAAAGATTCACTTCTAAAATGAAAATTCAATTCAATTCCATATTTAAAAAATAACCAAAATCGATTACAGGCGAGGCAGCAGCGCTCAGTCGAAAAATTATTTTTATATACCAAATAATTTTGCACCGCAAACAAATTAGACCACCTTTTTTCTTCAAACACAAAAAAAACCTTCTTTTTCGATATAAATTTCTTTTTTTCTTTATAAAAATTTCTTTTTTGCACTTTTGTAGAAAAGAAAAACTTGACAAGATGGATTGGAAGACGAAAATCGAAGTTTGTTCTCATAAGTAAAATGGTAATTCAATATCAAACAACGGTGTTTAGGCGAGGGGAGAAGTGGAGGAAGAGGAAGACAACTGAAGAAGCGAAAGACCGTTTTTGTGGATTGACATAGTAAGCCTCGTGTTAGTAACCCAAAACAAAATGGAGAAAGAAAATATTAGAAGAAAATCAACAAAAAAAGCAAAGATTGGGGGGAAAGTTGAAGAGTAGCGCTTTGATTGAATTTGAATTTTTTTTAATATTTTTGGTACATAATCAAAACAAGGCCTCTCTTAACTGACTGTTTCGTTAGGCAATGAATAAAAAGATAAAGAAATTGTGACATAAATATTACAATTTTTGTA
Source organism: Drosophila nigritarsus (assembly GCA_035044305.1). NCBI lineage: Eukaryota > Metazoa > Arthropoda > Insecta > Diptera > Drosophilidae > Drosophila > Drosophila nigritarsus. Next base: position 22,925 of record JAWNMF010000477.1, on the reverse strand, counting down.
TTTGAAATCATATGATTTAGCTTCTGTTTGTGGGAGTATCCCTGAACATAAATAATATTAGTCTACGCGGACAAAATTTCATAATGATAGATCAAAAATCCGATGAACAAAATCATTGCGGGTAAAATTTTACAAGTACAAAATTTTTTTGAACAGTTTTTAGGACAAAATGCCTTCTAGACAAAAGAGCCAAAGTTAGCGAGACAAAAGTCGAAAGGTCTCAAGAATTTTTCTAAATACAGAGGTGGGTAATTGTCTCCATAGACAAATGTTCAAAAAACCTATCAATTTGTCCGGAGGTTTTTTGTCCCAGTGCCCCCAAATTGTCGACAATGCAAATTTGAACAACTTCAAAGACTCACCGACTGCGACGCGCATAAAGTCTTCACCCGTCCCACGATACACTTCAATATAACGGCTGTGCAAAAATTTACGGTTGCGGCGCAAAGCAAATTCGCGCTCTTTTGCCGACTCAAAACGCACTAGCGCTTCACCATTGCGACGGCCTTCGGCGCTTAAGCACAACGCGATTCCGCCTCTAAATTGAAGAGCTTTAGCTGATTTAAATCCAAACCAAATGTTAAATTATGATTTGAGGATTTAATCAAAAAAAAACATAAAAAATTGGTTATCTAATTTAAAAGGAAAATGCGCCATTTTTACAATTCAAATTTTTTTCTAAAATATTTTTTCTCGAGACAAAATCGTTTCTCAATTTTCTCACTGTAAATACAATTGGTCTAGGTTTGCTTAGCATATTCACTGCTTTTGGCCTCCGATTTATTGTTCTTATTATAAAAAATCCAAAGTGGGTAATTCAGCGTTTTGGTCGCATTGATTCAGTTTATTAATTGTTTATTGCAATTTTTTGTTCTTTGGGCATATTATTCAATTTTTGTATTTTTCTAGTAAAATAGATTTGGTGGATAATGGCTTGACTTTCTCAATTGTCAGTGCTATCTCGTTTTGCAAAAAAAAATTCTCTTGTAAGTATAAAAATTTTTTTTCCAAAATTTTAAATTCAAACAAAACGCCAAAATTTTAACATAATGCCAATTTTAAACTAAATACAAAATATTTTTTCCTTTTTCTTTATGTTTTTTTCTCAGTTTGTTACATTTTTCCTTGTTTTGTACGTGTAAATTACGTTTTCTCGCGTAATAAAATTTCTAACAATTTCGTCCACGACAAAAGTTATTTTCTTTCTGTCTGACGTTAAAAATGAAAAATGAAATGGTTAGTGAGCCATTACCCTATACTGCTTACAACTTTAAACAGTTTTGATCCTGTCGTCAATTGCATAAAGACAAATAGCCGTACGGACAAAAAAACAAAAATACGTTTTTGTGTCTGCGCTTCTTCGTCCCTCGTTATATTTGTCCTAGAGTTATTTGCTCAGGACTTTGGCCAACATGACGCTTCTCTATTTTTTAGTCTTAAAATTAGACAGAAATTTCAAACAGACTTTAATTCGGACTTTAATTTATTGAATCAATCAATAAGTAATTTTATTACATTAATTTCGCAAAGAAGAACTTACGGCACAATATTGAGGCCGGTGAAAAAGAATGCGATGTCCTGGTCAGAAGCCTGCCACGGCAATCCTCTGGCACGCACAATCAACGAAGAGTCAACGTTGGTATCACAACTGAAATAATTCAACAACATTATATTATATTTTTATATATAATAAGAAATTCTCAATTTGAAAATAATCCAAATTTTCCGTCACTTTTACATTGAAATTTTTTGCGTTCAAAAATTGCGTTTGAAATTTTTAGCTTTTCGTCCATTTTCAATTAAAAAAAAACTGTTTGTGTTCAATGTGCTTGAAAATCAAAATTGCGTCGAAAAAAACGCAAAAAATGTTTGATGTTGAAATAATTTAAGGTTTGTCCAGCGTTTTGTCCTATTTCGTTTGATTTAAATGTGTTCGAAGGCATTTTGTCATTAGACTTATATGACTCTCAAATCTATTTGATATCTTTTCCTAGAGCAACAAGCTTCAGAGCACTTCATTTTTTAGGCTAGAGACATATGGACACAAGGGTAGTGAGTCCCAGAGACATTAAATATATTGACTCATGTGCGCGGACATTTAACACAAATATGATTTACTGCTGAGATACTTGGCTTTAGAGACAACAGACTTTAGAGACAGTTAGCCGCAGACGCACTAGATTACAGAGTCATTTGATCAACAAAAATTTGATAAGGTCACAAGACCATTTGGTGGCACACAGATTTAGTATGTCGGAAATTTTACCATAAAGGCAATGAAGCTTAGAGACAGTTGATTACAGAGATTACAGAACCATGAGGACACAGAGATGCGTGGTCCAATGATGTCTAACAAAACAGACAAAAAATTATAACATAAGTGGGTTACTCAGTCTTTGAAAAACTCAGTTCGCAACACAAAAGCTGAACGGATAAATGCACAAAAATTGAAAATTTTTTTTGAAAAATACAAAAAAAATAATTCAAACAAATAAAATTTTAAGTGCTACAAAAAATTTTCTTTTTTTTTTTGTTTTGCAAAAAAATTAAAGGAAAAAGCCAAAAAAATACAAACATTTTCTTTACTCAAAAAGTTACTTTCCATAAAATTTTATTGACAATGATCTTATGAGGGCAATACCCGTGTCTTCAATGTGGTCGCCCCTTTTCATATTTTATTTTCCTCACACCTTAGACAATAATATTTTGACAAAAAAAGGAATTACTTACTTAAATTTGTTTTAGCCCCTATAAAAATCAAACAAATAAAAGGGAAATAAAATTGATGCGTCGAAGAGTGAAAAAGACAAGGGAAAGTAGGAGAGAAAGAGGAGAGAAAAGAAAAAATCGAATAATCTTGCATCTTATTTATCTAATTGATTAAAAGGTAGTATGTGGACACAAAGGTGTGGAATGAGGAAAATTAATAACGAAAAAAGACATGTGGGAAAAAGAGATCTGACAAAATGGTCGCAGGCACAATAATGATAGAATAAAAAAAAGGCCAGTAAAAAAAAATGAACAAATAAACGCTAGACGAAAATTGCGGTCAAAACAATAAAAAGACGCAGACAAACAAAGTTGCTGAAAACTAGAACTTTTATTTGAGTCCGAAATGAGTCCATGCAATTTTACACATAATTAAATAGTCTTAAAGACAAGTAAAGCTTAAACATAGACTAAAACTACTTTTTCAATTATGTAATTATTGTGATGATGTTGAAAAAAAATGATGTTGAAGCCTAAACAAAAAAACCGTCTGCACTCAATTTAAACTGAAATCAAAGCACTGCTCAAAAAAGCATTATTTTATTTTGGAAAAGCAATTCTAAGTCTAAGCCTTTCGTTAGCATATTCACAACGGTTCTAAATAACGTAAAGTCAAATTTTAAAACTAAAAATGGCAAAACACTAGCTCTGAGTATTAAATAGAAAAATATAGATTAGACTTATAAAGTGTTCAAGTTTCTATTCGTTGTCATAAATTTTTAAAGGAAGTTTATTGTTTAAATTTATTGTAAAGTTTCCTACTTGCTTTGAAGGTGTGAAAAGACTTAATTTAAAAGAAATTCACAACACTAATCATAATGCCAAAACTTGCTAGGAAGACGCTTTTAGCCTTTATTATGTTTAAATTAATTTTTTATTTTCAAAATCAAAAAATTATTTTATTGTATTTTTAGGTAAAATTATTTAGCAAAAATAAAAAAATGTTTTTAGTAATTAGGCTTAGGCTTAGCCTTAAGCTTAGGCTTAGGCTTAGGCTTAGGCTTAGGCTTATGCTTATGCTTATGCTTAGGCTTTCGCTTAGGCTTTTGCTTAGGCTTAGGCTTAGGCTTAGGATTATGTTTAGGCTTAGGCTTATGTTTAGGCTTAGGCTTAGGCTTAGGATTATGTTTAGGCTTAGGATTATGTTTAGGCTTAGGCTTATACTTAAGCTTAGGCTTAGGCTTAGGCTTATGCTTATGCTTATGCTTAGGCTTAGGCTTAGGCTTAGGCTTAGGCTTAGGCTTATTCTTAGGCTTAGGCTTAGGCTTATTCTTAGAATTAGGATTAGTTTTAGGATTAGGATTATGAATTTTTGAGTTATTGAAAATAGTTGTTCGTGTGTTGTTTTTTTAGGGCTTTTTTTTTATTTCAGTACTTCTCATTTCCTTGTTTTTCATTTCCTTGTTTTACGTTTTATGGGTGATCTTTTATGGATTTTGAGTGATCTACTGTAAAATTACTTTCCTCAAGTATTGGCTTTTTTTTTCATTACTATTGTTAATTTTTTGTTCCTATATTTTATGATATTGCTTTTGATTTCTTTTTATTAAAGGTCTATAACATGTCTCCGGATTTTGCACAACGAAGTAAATTTCTCAATTTGAATCCAACTAGGATTTTACAAAAATTGTCTTTTTTATTAAATATTTGTTTAAAACAACGTCATTAAGCAAAATTAAAAATTATACCAGACAGTCGGCACATAATGCTGGTTGATCGTCTCCAGACAGTTCAACAACGAATTAACGCTTTCTAAAATTATTCAACGATTTAGGAAAAAAAAGTTTCACATTAAGACCTACTCATTACTCTTTTAAGTATTTAAATTCTTCAGCACAGTTTAACGTGAGTTTACAACTAGGTCCCTCCTCTCCTCCTCAAATCTACCCTCAAGCCTCAAACTTTATATATATAGTTTTGGGACAAAGTTAAAGTCTAGACTTAGGCCTTAAACTCAGATTAATCAGTAAGATTAAAAAAACTAAGCTAAAGTAAAAATCTCAAACTTAACATTCCACTTACAAAAAAAGATATTCTGCTTTATACTCTGAGCAAATTTGCAGTGTGATGTTAATGATCTAAATCCAAGCACTGCCTAAGCATAAGTTTAAGCCTAAGCCTAAGACTACATTTAAGCGCAAGTTGAACCTTTACCACATGATAAAGCCTAATTCTTAGGCAAAGCTTAAATAACTCAGATTAACCAAACCTAAGTTTCCGGATAAGCCCAAAAAAAAAAACGCAGCTTAATAAAAAAGCAAAAATTAAGAAACGAAAGAAGCTAAGGCCTTATCCCACGCTCAGTAACAGAAATGACTTACTTTTTGAAATCGACTCGACTATTGAAGACAGTCGCTGCTCCAATGAAGCCATATCGGCGGCGCGGATCTCCACATTAGCCGTCACGGGCACAAAGCGGTGGAAGAGCTCTGGTATTTCAATTCCTGTCTGATCACCATTGCCTGTCTCGCCGTTGGCTTTTTGACTAGCGCAAAGCGTCGATTTTGAACTGGCAAATAAGGGGTAAAGCGTTTGACGAATCTCTTCACATGGAATTGCCAATATGACGCCGGGGATGCCGTCTTCATTGTTATAGCAAGAATTGTTAAGCAATGGCTTGCTAACACTCTCAGAGATCTAAAAATAATGTGCACAAAAACATAGTTGCGATTGATTTGCATTTAACAATTTTATTGACTTTAGTTAACAATATTAAAATACTCTTATTTCAAAGATTTAAGGTAAAAATTTGCGTCGAGTTTTGTTCAAATTTTAGAAATAAAACGGTTAGGTTAAGCGAGCTAAGACAAATGACGTTTTACTTCTTGCGGTAACACCTGCTATTTAGTGCCAAATTGTGAGTGAGAGGCTTAACAGTTACAACCAGTGCAAAGACTCGGAGTCTTATTGACAGTTGAAGAAAATTGAACATTCGTTAATGAAATACGAAAGAATGAATTAAGTGGCACAAAACCTTGTTTGATAATAGGTTAAACTGTTATAAAAGTCTGATTGGATTCATTTCGTTTATAAATTAATAGCCAATGTTCACTTTGTTCCGACTGTCAAAAAAATCCAAGCAATGTCCGCGACGGTTAAGTTGTCCTATTCCAGGCTGGGTATTAAAAGTTGTAATTTTTAACGAGTCGACTTTAAACTGTCGCAATTTGACATTTATTGATTGAAAATTGAGTATGTCAAACTTTCCCAACAAAGCAAAAGTAAGGTTCCTCGGGAACTACACAACCGTCTCCAGCCGTGTTGCCCAGTCGCCCCTTAATTTAAAGAAAAAATCAATATTCCGCACAAATATTTTGACCTTGGAATCCGCAAAAAAAAAACAACTTCTTTTAATTTATTTTCAGTACTGTATGACCTTGGCTTGGCTGAATGACAATCAGAAGAAAAAAAAAGAAAAATTTAATTTTGAACAAAAAAAAGGAACGGCAAGTGAATTGAACAATATTAAATGATTAAAACAAGGATAGTCGAGAAAAAACTTTTTCTATTCAACACAAAATTCTAACGAAAACACAAATTTTAACGTCGGAATATCAACTAGAGGAAAGCATTCAGAAACGGCAAACGGATTTATTGTGTCAAAAAAGGTGAAAAAAAAAAGATATTTGGGATAAACCTTGATTTTTGTCTACTTGATTAATAGTTTATGTAATCTCAACAGAGAATTATGAAAAGACGTAGAGGTTATTCCGCAAATTTGAAGTTGAAATATCAAATTAGAACGCGATCACGTTGTAAAATAATTCATCCTATGAAGGGAAAATTGACCATTGAACATATTCAGATAAACAATAGAGTGTTGAAAGTTGTCACAGCAAACAAATAAAGTAAAAACACAGAAATAAAACGAAATGGAAATAAAAAATAAATATATAATAAAAAATAATAAACTTAAATAAAGCTTAAGAGCAAGATAAAGCTTGAAGCATAAGCCTAAGCTTAAGCCTAAGTCTCAGTCTAAGCCTAAGCCTAAGTCCAAGCCTAAGCCTAAGCATAAGTCTAAGCATAAGGCTAAGCTCAAGTCTAAGCCTAAGCCTAAGCCTAAACCTAAACCTAAGCCTAAGCTTAAGCCTAAGTCTAAGCCTAAGCCTAAGTCTAAGCATAAGGCTAAGCTCAAGTCTAAGCCTAAGCCTAAAGTTTAAGCCTAAGCCTAAGCCTAAGCTTAAGTCTAAGCCTAAGCCTAAATTTTAAGCCTGAGTCTAAGCCTAAGCCAAAGCCTGAGCTTAAACTTTAGCTTAAAAGCCTAAACCTAGAACAAAATCGAAACCATAAAAATAAACTCAAATAAAAAAAGGAAATTACATTTAGGATTTCCGAAGCAATATTCTCAACTGGAATATTGACGACATTCACTTCAAACGCCAAATCACTTTGTTCGGTTGAAGAAATTGCTCTTTCCACAACACTGAACGCTAGTTGAAGGGTCCTCGTGGCTGGTGTTCCCATACAACAATTTGTTGAGTTTGCATGTTGTTCTGCTGGGGATGCGTGATGGGAAGACGAGGAGGAGGAAGCAGACAAGGCGGAGAATGGCGAAGTCGGCGAGGCGCCGATTGCCGAGTCGATGTGCGAGGACGACGACGACGACGAAGCAGTAGAGTCGGCGGGCGACGCCGCTGCCACCATGCGGCGAGTTGTCTGCGTTTCGGCAGCGTTTAAGCCGGACGACGTCTCATTTTCAGAAGTCAGCGTTAACGCGACTTGCATTGTCATTACGACAATGCGAACGCGAGAAGACTCGCTGTCCCTCATCTTTTCAGTATCCATATTCACAAATTGAGTCAATCGTAGTATTTCAATAGATATAGCAAATGTAAACAGTAAGTAAATATTTAATAAGCATACAGTCACCCGCCGGCGTCAATTACTAAATATGAATTCCGTTAAATGTTCTACAAGCAGGCAGTACAGTAATTTAAGTAAAGTAAATCTACAGTAACTTATGAAGACTGTAGTTGACCGTAAGTCCGGTTGACGTTTTAATGGGTTTCTATTACAGAACCCCAAAGTCAAATAATAAAATTGGGCAAATCAATACCAATTTGGGAGACAAAGTGTAACCGTCGGTTAGCAGTGCCAAAAATGTTCGTCTTCAACAATTTTAAATTTTAAGTGTGGTTTGTAAAAGCGAGTTTTTTTTTGCTGTTTCTTTGTTGTAAATTCCTTTTACTCCGCAGACGCACACACAAAAATAAGAACCAAAATTCACAATACAGTCTTGTCTTTGCACAATTTGGTGATGACACAAGACGAAGATGAAAAAGAAGAAGGAGAGGAGGGAGCGGCCGTAGAGACAGGAACTTCGAAGAAAGTTTTTTTGAAAATCTTCCTTTCCCTTCCTATAATCGCTGGCGTCGGAGGCGTCGGTGTTTGTTGCAACGTCGTTTTTTTCTCTCTGAAAAAATTAGAAATTTGTTGAAAACTTTAATTTTTCAAGAAAAATTTTTTTTGGCGATACGCAAAAGAAGATAATGAAAAAAGAAACAAATGCATGAACTCATTAATGTTCACAGTGAGAAGTGCTCACTCACTTGACTAACCCTTTAAATGAAAACAAATAAGGAGAAGAAAACCAATGGAAGTGTTGATTTGAGTTTAAATTTTTCCTGTAAACTTACCTTTTTCTACTCTTTTTATCTCTAATTCTCTCTCTCACTCTCTCTCTCTCTCTTTTTCATTTTCTCTCTTTATCTCTTTCCTTCACTCATTCTTCCTCTCCTCTTCCTTTCTTCAATCTTTTCATATTTTTTCAAATTTGTTTTCTTCTGTTTATCCTTTCTCCTATTTTTCTTTTCATTTTTATCATCTCTTCTACTTTCTTTTCCTTTCAGTATTAATGCGACTAATGCAGGTATCCTTAAAGAAATCTAACATAATCAATCGACATATACTGTCATAACTTGCATCACTCCCTTTTTCTTCAACCCAAATGCTACGCCCCGAAAAACCTTTCTGAATTGACAAATTTTAAAACAAAATAACAAAAATTTAAATTATCAAATTAAAATTGGATTAATGCGTGACCGAATGTGTATAAAAATCTTCAAAATAAATTTTACTAATTTAACGCAAATTACATATCACTTCAGGAAGAGGTAAGGGAAAGGAAGGGAAGGAAAGAGAAGAGGAAAAAAAGTAAAAGAAAGGGAAAGGAAAGGAAGGGAAAAGAAGAGAAGAGAGAGGAAGAAAAGGGAAAAGGAAAGGAAGAAAAGGAAAGAAAAAATTAGGAAAGGAAAAAGGAAAAGAAGGGAGTAGAAGAAATGGGAAGGGAAGGAAAGCAAAAGAAAAAATAAGGAGTAAGAAATGAGGCAAAAGAGACAATAGGTGAATTATTTATGGGACGAGGGGATAAAAATGGTTAAAAAAGGAAGAGAAAGGGGAAGAGAATTTGGATGGTAAAGGGAAGGAAAATGGCGACAAGGAAAGATAAAGATGGCACAAAAGAGGAAAAGAAAATTAAAGAAGGTCGAGGAAGAAAAAATTATGAGCAAACAATTAAAAAAATAAATTTTATTCTGTCCCGAATTGTGCGTTGATAGTTCCGATGCAGGATTTCACAAAGAAAGCCAGTCAATTTACAGTATGAAGCAAGTCGTTTTGTCGATTTGCTTAATTTAACAAAACACGGACTCTAAGACAATAAAACAAAGGACAATTAAGCGCACAGACAAACAGACGCAAACAAAAAAACTTCTCATTGTCCGGGTACACGTCTCGCATTCACTTTTAAGTCTGGCGCATTTTTATCAGCAACATATGGGCCGGCGCCCTTTTGTCCAAAAGCCAAACAGCAAGTCAACCATAGCAAAAATGTATCTCCTGTCCTTTAATTGTTTTTTGAAAAAGATTTGTCGTTTTTTTTTGCAGACAAAAAATTTGCCTTAAAGCACCAGAGAAATCTGGTCACTGTTTTCGCTCGCCTGTGAGACACAGCGAGAAAAAAAATAGTGTGAAAAGAAAAGAAAATTTCTTATTTTTTAATTTGAAAAATTTCAAATTTTTGACATTTCGCCAATTTTTTAATTTATTCAAATGTTTATTTTGTCTTTTTTTTTGTAGATTTGCCATAACAGCTACATTCCAATCAAAAACATAAAGAAACGAATATACGCTTTTCCAAACCTATAACGCTAAACGCCAAATTTCGTTCCTTCCCCCTTCAAACAAATAAATGTTGCACTATTGTTTAACGCACACTTGACTAGCCCTCACTATATTTGCTGGTGTGCGCAAGCCAAAATTAAATAAAGAAATTTTTTTGAATTGGAAAAGAAATTAGTCCATCTCAATCTATTTTTTGTTGTTGTATTCTACACACTTTTCCTCGTTATTAATGGGCAAAAACAAGACAAATCAAATGAAGAAACGTGAAAGGGGGGGATAAGAAGAAAGGGAAATATTAATAATTTTTGATTTTGAAAATCTTTTATTTTTCGTTTTGGGAACAAATTTCTATTATTTCGACGCGCAAAATGGAACAATAGCCTAGGCGTGGGGAAAAGAAAGGAATGGTTTGTAATTGGTCAAACGAGAGCAGACGTAAAAAATGAGGAAGACACAGACGAAGACTTAAAAGAAAAAAACAAAAGGAAATATAGACTAAAAAAAAGGAAGGAGGAAGACAAGGACGACAAAGAACGTCAGCGAAGGAAGAAGCGGACAGAAGAGGAGAAAAAAGGACGGGAACGAACGCGGAAGGAGGAGGGCGCAGTCTCAGGAGGCCTTGGCGAACACACCCATAAGAGGAAAGGAAACGGACAGATGAGAAAATGTGAAAAATAGGAAGAAAGCTTATCTAAAGATAGAAGAAGGACACGGACGGATATATAAGCATAAGAAGGAGTAGACGTAAAAAAGCCTAAGGCAGACAAGGACGTATATAAAGAAGATGATACAAATGAAACATGAACGGACAAAAATAGGACGAAAGCAAATGAAGGAGATGACGTAAAAGGGACACAGACAGACAAAGACATGAGGGATGGGAAAAAAACATAAAAAGAAAGAAAACGAATGGATGAGAAGGTAAGCAGAGAAAGGCGTAGAAAAGAGGACACGGACAAGGAACACAGACAAAGGGCAAAGTTAGGTGGAGGAGGAGAGAAACGTGTGAGTTGGAAGACTGCAAAGAGGACGAAGACAACATTGAGGGTCTCCCAAAAAATTAGTGAGATCATTTATCGGCGGCGCATGCATAGAAAGGCTGCGCCGTATCCTTTTCTCCTCTTTTACCTTCACTCACCCTTTTCCTTTGATTATTCCTATAATTTTTATTTTTATTTTTCCCGAAAATTCTCCACGGTTCAACCATTTTCTGAATTTTTTATAAACAAAAATTTGTTTTAATTATTTTTGTTTTGGGTTTAATTCCAATCATTTCAAATATTTTCGCCCCCAAAAAAAAAAGTTTCGATTTTTGAAGGAGGTGGAGGAGGACAAAGAGGAGGGGGAGGGCTAGGGATAATTGATGGTTATTTAGAAACTAAATATTCATAAATACGTGGACAAATACACAAACAAGAACAAAGAAAAAATTCAAAACAAAAAATATTACAGACAATGTGACCGGACAGTGGGACACAGGAAGAATAAGACACAGACAAATAAACATAAGCTAAAGGAAGCCGGACATAATGACGCTGGATAAGACAAAAAATTACACAGACAATGGGACCGGACAGTGGGACACGGACACATGAAAAATTAACGGGATTGCACCAGGTTTGATAGAACACAAAAATTTCGTCTTTCAACCAGAATCGATAAACACAAATGATTTGGCATCGAAACGTAGTCGTTAGATTAAGAAAGTTTCGGAATAAAGCCGGAAACGATTATTTGAAGAAAATTATGGAACCGAATCAGAATTGAAAATTCAGAGATTGAACTGGCATTGGAACATAAGGAAAATTTCAGTGCTGCACCGGAATCGCTAATTGAAAAAAAACCAGACTAAGGAACTTCTGGAAGCGAACTGGAATAAATAGTATAGAGTAAAAAAAAGACAAAAGTCCTAAATCGAAATTGATGTTTTCATTTAGCAAAAAAAGAATTAAAATTCTAGATTATAAATGATCTATTTGATATGAATATGTTCGCGTATTTTTTTCTGTTGAATAATGTTTCAAAAAAATTAGCAAGTCTAGGTAGACCCATTTAGGAATCAAACCATTTGTAAAAACGATTAATAACAAAAAAATCTGTTGGTTAGACAGGAAACTTGTAACTTAAACTTGTTTACAACTGCATAAGACGCATAAATAAAGTGAATAGGTATAAGGGCCAGTTCTTGAATTGCTTTGACTACCATATTTTTCATTTTTGCTTTGCTTAAAGCCTAATTAGCCCCTAAGCCCCAACCAAACTGCAAAAAAAAACGTTATATAACCCAACAAATCTTTGATCAATTTTGAAAACAAAAGATTTTAATCAATGCCTTCCATTTTTCATCTACACGTCTAATTAACGTAAATAAATCTTTTCTTATAGTCACAATTCCATAAACAACACGACGCGGAATAAAAAAAAACGAATGAAAAACGCGTTGATTTGTTTGAAATTTGTTTGTTTTATTACATTTACAAAACATACAAAAAAAAATTTTTTTGAACTATTACTGAATCAAAAAAATAAATAAATGTAAAAAATATTTTATGTTATTTTCCATTTTCACTTTGTTTGACCTCATTGTGGAAGAAAAACAACAACAAAATATAAACTGTTTATTCATTTTTTTTAAAAACAGCGTAAAAAGTTCTTACACTTTGCGCCCATTTATTTTTGCGCTTTGCTAACTTTGTGTCCACGCACATGATTTCTGCGCGCCTACACGCATAAGACTACTGTAAACAATTGCGCTGCGCGTATTTTTCTGCGCATCAATATTTTGATTTTAATGTATCAAAAATTTTAAAAATTTAAATACAAAATCAAAATTAAAAAAACTGAAAAAAATTATTTATTCCAATAATTTTAATTACGTTAGCTTAACTGCATTTGATCAAACGTCTGTGTTGTGGTGTAAAAAAGTTTGTGGAGCGCAGAAAAGGCTTTACTATGAAGGACAAAAGCTGATCACTAGGCTATTAATAGAAACAAAACTAATTTATTGATGCTTTTCAAACCGGCGCAATAGCGCCCAAGAGAAAAAAAAATGCTAGAGAAGGTAAATAAGAGAAGGCGCTAATAGGTTTTTTGTAGAAGCTGAAGAAGGCGTCCTGAGAAGGTGGTCGTCTACAAATGGCATGACAAAAAAAAGAAGCTGGCGTTAGAAAATGCGGGCTGTCAGATCGAGATGATTGAGAGCGTGCCTTAAAAAAGCTGATACGATAGAAAGCGTTATAAGAACATGGTTCCTTATTTTAAAGACGGCATCATACAAGACGCAAAAATCGAGCCCCGGAAAAACTGCCATCCTAGGTGCCTATGGGAAGATAACACCATTGCAGGCTTCCTATACGCTTTAATAAGCAATAATGAGAAAAAGCAAAAAGATGGCGCCACTTAAAGCGCGCTGCAAATCTGGCAGAGCAAAATTGTTGCAATCAAAAAATATACAAAACAACAAGAACAAGTTTACGCAAAAAAACGTTGTCTACCGCTCAATCTCTCTTTTGTATTTATGTAAAATATTTAAAGTAAAAAAAAGTGCAAAAAAAATTGTCGAAAAATTAAAATTCCGACATTAAAAATCAAAAAAAATTTTATTAACAAAAGTTTTTTTTCGAGGACACTTTTTTTGTTCACTACCATATTTTAAATACGTTGTATACACAAATATAATATACATATTCACACACAGACACACATACCTAGGCACACAAACAAAACACACAAAAAATAAATTCAACACGCTTAAAATACAACACACACAAAGTGCGCGGCGCAATCAAGAAAAAAAAAAGAGAAAAGAAAAAAGTTGCGCAGCGCGCATACAGTAAGTAAAAAATAATAAAAAAAAAAGAAAAAAAAAAGTGGAATTTGTCCTTGTAAACAAAACAACAAAACACAAAATAACAACAACAAACAGCCAAAAATAATAGGAAAAAATAAGAGAACAACAAAAAAATTTTTTTGTAACTTGTCTTTTGTGCGAGATCAAGGTGGTACGAAAGGAAGGATGAAGCATCTTTTAGCAGAAAAAAAGAAAAAAAAGAAGGAGGTAGGGAAAAAGAAGAAGGCGAAAGAGAAAGAAAAAGAAGTGGCAAAAAAAAAAAGAAATAAATGACGAGCTGACAATTGAACGATGATTAAAAACTACACAGATAGATAAAAGAAAATATATAGAAGCCCATAAAAGTGTAGAAAAATTGAGTTTAAAGGCAAAAAGAATTTGTTTTTGAATTTTAGTGTCAAAAACTGACCAAATTATCACTGAAAAAAGCAAAAAAAGAAAAAAAAAAGAATAGAAAGTAGGAATCGCAAAAGTGGGTATTCAACTTTTGCAAGACTCCTTCCCATTTCCTTCCTTGCCGCCCGTCTGCCACGCCCCGCCCAGCCCGTCAAAAATCTATTCTAGATGAAAGTAGACTTTCAAAATCAAAATGAGAAAATCAAATTCAATAGCGTTTTTTTTTGGGGTCCGTAATTTAAAAGAAATTTAAAAAATTTTTTTTACTCAGCAAATATTTATTTTAGATTTATGATTGACCGAACAATAAAAAAAAACTTTGTAAGTTTCGACGTCTTCGTTATTGGTCTGATTTTGTGTCTCATCTTTGGACAAATCGACTGGAGGACAAAAAATGGATGAATGAAAAAGCGGGAACAAAATTGGCTTGGTTGAATACTGGCAAAAAAAGGCGTCAGAGAACAAAATGTTTGCTAATGGAATACCAGAAAAAAAAGATGAAAAGTCTCTTCGGACAAATTCACTTGCAGGACAATTTAATTAAAAATGATTAAAAGAAGACGACCGATATAGATGCAAAATAAAAAACGGCCAAATAGCAGACAAAGACACAAATAATTTTTGTGGCAAAAAGTGAAGGGAAGTAAACGTTTAGATGAAACGTTCTCGACAGAACAATAGGCAAACAACACGGCACAGACAAAAAAATAATAATTTTTAGTTAAATTAATAAAAATTGAATTGAAGTTTTTTCCAAGTTTGATATGGCTGAGAGTTGGTTGGCAAAAGTTGGGTTTAGGCGCAAGTTAAAAAGCAAAAATTTGGTTTGTGTGAAATTTGTTTAGCGCAGATAAAACTTAGGCGGGGGTTTGTTGAAGCAAGTAATTTGATCCAAGTTGGGTTTGGTTTCGAGTTAGTAGACACAAATAAGTTTGAGGTGCGGTTTAGCGGTTATAAAATGGAATGTTTAAAGCAAAGCAAAAATGAGTAATATGGTGGCCAAAGCAGTGCAAACGCTGAACCAAATACTTTATTTATGTATGTGTCCTATTCAGTTGGAAACAAATTTGATTTGCAAGTTTGTTGTCAAGTATCTTTGTTGTTAAACAAAAAATGGTCGCGAGTACGCGAAAGAATAAATTATAAATTTTTAATTTTTGTTATTTAAAATGGAAATGGTCTTGACACGAACATGCGCATCAAATGCGCCAATTTCACCATTTAAATATTTCTAAAACTTTTCGACAAGGCTTTTTCATTTTTTTGTTCATTCTTGTTATTTTGCTATTCTAGAATTAGGTTGTTATTATGTTCAAGGAATTTTGTTAGCTTTAGGCTGACATTTGTTGAGTTTTAGCTCATTGTTAACGATTTAGTTGAATCATAAGTGCTTATTTTTTTATTTTTTAATAAGATTTGAACTTTGTTTTCAAGTTATTATTTATTGTTCTTTGTTGGAATTTAATAAAGAAAAAAAGTAAAATTCCGATAAAATGGTAAACAAATTAAATTTTTTTTGTTTATTTACTATCTCAGAATTAATTCCCTCTTAAAATATCCAAATGTTGGAAGTAAACTACTCTACAACGGTCTTCTCCCTCCTTAACCTGTATGTAAACAATGGTAAAAAACAACACAAAAAGGCAAAAATGTTTGTCATAAAAAAGGATACGCGCGCATTTCGATTTTTAGTTCATGAGAACTCTTCCGTGAGCATCACCCAATGATTTTCTTTGCAGAATTTATGAAGAGCAATTATTTTATTACGGCTTAAAAAATCTGGTCTTCGTACATCGAAAATCCGATGGAATCAATCGATTTACTGGCTGTGTAAGCTTGACAATCAATGCAGATTTTTGCCTTATACAAAGCTTGCCTAAGGGCTGAACGCAGCGTAGATAGTACGGATGGTAGCGGACGTCCTTCTCGGTTTTCCCAAACTCAAAGGCATTGAAATGATTAAAAATGATAAATCAAAAGCAACATTTATTCACAACTTAACCTTATTCCCTTTTGTCGCAATTAATCAAAAAAGAGAAAATATTTTTAGAAGAATATATTTTATGTTTGAAAAAAGAATAAATCAAATGAATTATTGAAAAAAAGTTTTCAATATAATTTGCTAATTTCTGTAAATATTTTTATACTCATTCGTTCTTCGATTTCAATTTAGACGTCAACTCAAAATTATGTTTTAAAGCCAAAAGCCTATTAATTAAGTCTAAAAAGCCTTATTTTAGACTGAAGCTAAGCCTTAGCCAAAGCATAAGCTTAAATATAGGCCTTATACAATACAATCTATAATACAATACATACAGACCAATCAAATAAATAAAGATGTACTTTAACATAAAAGCGCTTAATTAAATTAAAACAATGGCAATGAAAGTTTTCAGGAAAACACAATTATCGTTTCAATGACAAAAAGCATGTCTTTTTTCCAATTTTTTTTATTCTGAATCATCTTTGTTGGATTATTCGAAAAAAAAAAAGAAATTAAAATTTACAATTAAAAAAAATTTATATTATATATATAGCAAAACAAGTTTGGGGACAAAAAAAATATAACCTAAATGACCAACCTCTGTTAGATTGAACAACAAACCAAAAAGCAGAATGTTTAATTTGTAGCAAAACGTCAAATAATTGGGCAGAATGCCATAAAATTGGCAAAACGTTCAATAATTGAGCAAAATGGTATGAAATTCTAAACAGTTGAACATAACATTAAAATTTGGGGCAAAACGCCATTTTATTCGAACAGAAAACTTTCATTTACATAGAACTGCTTAACAGTTATTTTAATAGGTCATCTTCAAAATGGTGGATTTAAAAAAATCAAAACTGCATTTTGCTCCTAAGTATGGCTCTTTTCCTTATGATGTCCCTAAGTACAAACTTCATTTCATCATCTTCAAATGTTTCTGTTCAATTTGATGGTTACTGCTTGTGATTAATACAACAAAATTAACGACAAATCTGGCAGAACGCCAAAATTTGAACACAATCGAAAAAAATACCAAAAACAAAAAAAACAAAAGCAATTCTAGTTTGAAGCCTCAACCGGAACAAACTTTTAAATACCGGAAAAAACCGTACATATGAATTTATCTATTTATTTATTTACGTATATTATTTACTATATATTATTTACAAAAATAAGGATTACAATATATAAAAAAATGTCAAATAATCGGTGCAATAAGAATAATATAAAATAAAAGGTTAATATTTAAGAGTATGTCAAAATGTAAAAATTAAAGTAATTAACATAATAAAAACAAGTATAAAATAGTTAATTGTTCATTTACCAGAAGTTGGATACTGTATGCTACTCATAAATTTGCCCGGCAAAAGAATTTCTTTTGGGTCGAAAATTTTCTTCAGCTGGTAATTAATTTCTTGCTTTTTGGGCGGAGAATATCGACGATACTCTCCGCATTTCACCCTTCCAATGCCGTGTTCTGCGGAAACGCTTCCACCGTGTTCCACAACCCAATCGTAAACAAACGGGTACAATCTAAAAATAGCTTAATTACAATCTGTAAAAGCAAAATCTTCAACGGTTGTTCAAGTCTCTTTGGATCCGGACTCTAACAAAAGTTTTTCAATGACCAGTTTGGTGTGCAATAAAACCTAAAAAAAAAAGCTCATCCATTGCCCTGTAATTAAGAGTTCGCTGATGTTTTTGTGCACGTACAATTACTTAATTTATATCGAAAATTATAAAGATAGATTTTTGCGCACTGAATGGAAATATGCAATTCATGTGCGCAAATCTCTGAATTTCTAAAACTTTTGCTTTGCGTGCGCAAACCTTTTAATCGTTGAAAATAAGAATGCGAGCAAATCTCCATGACCATAAATGAAATAATTAGCTAATTATTTAAACAGTTTATCAAAATGAGGAGGACTCTATTACGGACTTGAAGAGGAGCGCCGAGAGTCGAAAAACGCTGAGAAAGTGGCGGAGACGACGAGAGAGAGAGAGAGAGAGAGAAAAAGCGTCAATAAAACCTCGGCACATGATTTCAGCTGTTTTTTGACTTGAGATTTTGAAATTGGCACAGAAAATTTGGCAAAGGAAGATCGCGTGAAAACCCAACGCAAAATAAAAAGATATGAGATTTTTGCGCCAAGCTCAACATGCTCAAATTCCCTTAATCGTTTTAAAAAATGAATGCACGCAAATGTCCATAGCGATAATTTAAACAATTAGTTAATTATTTATCCACAAATCATCGAAACTTTCCTCAAAATTCAATGTGCGCAAACCTCTGTTTTTAAATGTCCGACACCGGAAATTTATAAACTCTTGCATACAATTTTTACTATCTCTCACTTAAGTCATTACTCTAAGAACTGCAAATTAAACTGACAATCGATAAATATTGTCGTCATATTTCTTTGAAGTCACATTGAGGTGGACATTCCCGTCGCCTAAATGTCCGAATCCGGTGACGCGTTGACAGTCCGCCGACTTTAGTCGTAAACGCACAACGTCGACAATTTCATAAAAGTGGCGGAGCGGCAGTGAAAAGTCGTGTAAGTAGACGTAACCGTCGCACAAAAGCGATAAGGCTGCGTTTTCACGCAACGCCCACATGTAATTTGATTCCGCAGCGTTACTCGCCTGCAAAACAATTTGTATACAAGCGGTCAGGAAAGGACCTCGTGGTAGAATAACCAATGTGTTTTGTAAATTTAAACGACAAAAAAAATTTGAAAACTCATATTTTTTTAAAATAGAAATTTGTGTTTTAAAGCGATTTACATGATTTTTAAATTACTACAAAAATAACCATAAGACCTGGTTTGTCTTTTTCGTCTAACGTCTCTTCACCAGGTTATTTAACCTGGTTTTGGCAACTTTGTACTTATCATTTTTTTCTTTATGTTTTCTATTCGGTTAGTTGTTTATTTCCTCGTTTTTATGTGTAAACTTCGTTATCTCGCGTAATAAACTTTGCCAACAATTTCCTTCACGACAGTGTCTCTGTAAACGGGGATTTCGGGGATCAAATTGCACGGGGAAGGGCAGAGGGATTTTTTAATTTTTCGGGAAGGGATTCCCGGGGGATTGTGAAAAAACGTAGTTTTTCATGTTTTCTACAATTATTTTGCATAAATTGCTATTTCGGTAATTATTTTAGTATTTTTAATATTATTTTGCTTTATATTACGCAATTTTTAATGCACTTGGGGTTTTTAATTAATGTTTTTAATTTTTTTAGCCATACCAAGCATGTGCTATTTTTTAAATAAAATAATAGCCAAGGTTTTCAATTAACGCCCACTCATTGACCCTGAAAACATGCTAAATGTAATGGTTTTTGTACAATTAAAACTACATTTGTTTTAGGATAATTAACTTAATATTATATATTTTGCTTTTAATAACGGTGGTAGTCGTAAACTTAAGGTTATCATTGGCAAATTTAAATTTAGTAAGCTTTTTCTTTTCTTTTTTTTTTCGTCAAATTTGGCGAAAATTTTTTTTATAGTCACGGCGTACGATATTTCGAACTGCATGTACAGTCATTTTGTAAACAAAATAACGTATGTATGACAATTCTGGTCTGAGGTTTTGCGTGTCGCTAAGTAAACACCTAAACTTAGCTTTGAATTAAAGCTTGTTCGCTTTTAACTTTATTTTTGAGGAGGGGGAGACTGACCCTAATAAATAACTAACTCGCGGCAATGTCAACTCGCAAAATTTCGACTTTTCAATGTAATTTTTCCCTAGTTTTCAGTCACGAATCATAGCTAATGACATCCCAAAACAGTCAATTGGCAATACCTAAACTTAACTGCCGGGACATTTAAACAATCGACACCTGAGAGTTGGAATTGACTGTCACAAGTCGTCATTTGCCAGCCTCTGTTTTGTTCCAATTTTTCATTAGGTCCCGTAACGATATTTTTGCCAATATCCAAACTTTTCATTTTTTTTTTCAAAAACCAGCCAACTCTTGTTCGATACGTCATTGATTGAAATAATAAAAAAATGTTAAATTTACTAAAATTCCATCGTCAATCAGAGTTTGGTTTGTGCAATTCTTCAAAAAATCCTCAACTTTTTTCAGATCAGAATCCTTGCAAGAGCCTAAAAATATAATATAAAACTCTGGAAGAAGAGCTAATTACAATTTTGACACTCATTCAGTTTAAAGCAAAGCTAAAATAAAATGTGGCATTTTGAAATTGCGCCTACGGCGCTCAGGGCACAATCAGTAACGCAAAACTACTTGCAGCCGGTAGTTCTCATTCTCCGTCTAACGAAAACAGTAACCTTTTAGTATTTCCTTTGTTGTCTCGTTCTTCCGTAAAAAGTATAATTTATTAAAAGAAAATTCAAAACACAACCGCCTTCGGTCAACAACAAAAAAAACATAATTTTGGAAAAAATAATTTCAAATAATAAAGTGCCCACTATTTTTGATCGATACTGTATGTCTTTTTATGTTTAAAGGCTACTGCAAGCAACACATATTTCCGCAAACTCCTTTCTATAAAAAAAATTTATTTCTTCCTTTTTTATTTTTTGCCGCCTTTTTGCTCTTTGTTTTTTCTTGTTGACGAGTACATACAGCAAAAAAAAGAAGAGATAAGAAATGATACGCATGAGTGCGTCCACATTTTGACTATTTCTCAGCATAATAATGTAGTTTTGTGCATAAACTTATTTCTAGTCAACAGGCGTTCTTACATTTTCAACAAAATTATTTGGCTACTCAATTTTGTACGTATTTTTTGGTGCTAATTTCTATTAGTATTTAAACTTAGGAGTATAGTACTAATGTGGCTTTTTGTTCGAAATATTTTCTACAGTCTTATTTTCAGCAGTTATAATTGTTTGGTATTTTGTTCAAGTCTTTTTTTTTTATCCTATTAAAGTCACCACTTGCGAGAATTTTGAATTGTGTTGTGCTTTCTCCCGCAAAATTTTATTGGACCGCTCGATGCAAAACAAAAACAAAAATTTAAGCCAATCAAAATATTTGATTTGACCAATAAATCAAAATTTGACATTTTGTTTATAATAATAATAATCCATAATAAACAAAATTGCGCTTTTGGCGCTAATTTCAAATGAAAAAATTATTTTAGATAATTTTCCGCGCAAGTCAAATGGCCCAAAATTTCTTTATAAAACTTTATATTTTTTATGTAAGACCTGTGCTCGAATACGCTTCTCCCATAATTAATACTAATATAAAAAGTCATTTTAATGAAATTGAAAAAGTTCAAAGGAGAATAACTAGAATTATTTTTAAAAGATGTTACCTAAGAACCTTTCCAACTCCTCCTACTTACGAAGAAAGATTAGCAATTCTTAATTTAGAAAAACTTCGCACACGATTTATAAAAACTGATTTGTTTTGGGTTCACAATTACAGTCACGGAATTATTAAATTTAACGGACAATCTAATTGTTATCTATCTAGTCTTGCCACTAAAAGAAACAGATGTGCTATTTATCAACCCACTGTTATAACCAAAGTTAGAAGCAATTCGTTTTTTGTTCGATCTGTCAAAATGTACACAAAACTCGGCCCTAATTTGATTAATTCAACCATGAAAAAATTCCGTAGAGAATTGAATAAGTTTGATTTTAGCCTACTCGATTAATACGTTTACGTTCATCGCTTTTTATTTTCTCGTTCTCATAGCTTATTCAATTTGACTAACATAAATCTTATCTTTGTTTCCTTTAATTGCCTTCATTTATAATGTAGTTTTATGTAGGTATTTGATCCTAAAAATGACTGTTTACTTGACTTCCATTTTTTTTTTGCTTTCAATTATGACGTCTATTATCGGTAAATGAAACTAGTTTCTTTTAAAGGTTTACCGAGTTTTTATCTTGGCTTTTACTTTCTCTTAATTTATTTTCGACTAATATGTAGTTTATATCTATGGGTTTAAACTATTGCTGTACATATATTTGTATTTTGTATTTTTTCTTTATTTTTTATTGACTATTTTTGGACTATTGATTTGTGACTTCATTTTAATTTCATTGTTTTGTTTTTTATTTTTATTATTATATATTTTTTTATTTGTTTTCAATGTAAATCTAAGGTCGCGTCGTAAGACGTAAATAAATAAATAAAGTCGCCAATGGGCTTTTTTATTGTAAATCTGACCATTGTAACTTTTTGAACCCTAAATACCGAAAAAAAATGTTTTAAGTGAAGCGCCTGTTGTTAAAATGCCAAATGACTAATGCAATCGACATATATTTTTGCAAAGTCATTTTCGAAAATCTCTCTTTTTTTGCATTTGATGCCTTCTCTGTTTGTTCTTCTTTTTTTTTCTTCAAATACACATGTAACACAGGAAACGAGAAAAAAATTTTTGATTTTATTAACCTTATTAAGCAAAATAACTTAGTTTTGTGCATTAACTTATTTTCAATCTATTCAAGCATGCACTATGTTTGCTTTGTATTTATGCTATTATAGTTCAAATTGTTATCTCATTTTATAAATAAACTTTTTATTACTTGCTCTGTATTAAGTTTCGATTTTTTTTCGCAAAAATTTTTTACTTTTTTTTTTCTACGGTTAATGTCAGTAGTGATTTCATTTCAGTCCAAAAATAAGCCCCGGCGGTACTTTGGTTCAGGCTTCAAAAACAATTTGCAAACTCATTTGACAATAATTTTGAGATTAAGAATGTAGTTTTGCTGCCTGTATTTATCAAGCTTTACATGTTTTCAAGAACGTTTGCGTGAAAATAAAACTTTAAATTCGACTCATTTTTAATTCAAATAAAAGCT
>JAWNMF010000476.1:0-86373 GCA_035044305.1 Drosophila nigritarsus | reverse complement strand
ATTAAGGTGAACCAAAAATTTTCTATTTTTTATACACATAACTTTGACCATTTTTTTTAAAGGTAATCAAATTGTTTTATTTGTACATATAGTATATAATATTATATTACGTTTCATCTGCTTTGTCATATTTTATTAAGCTATTGTGCATTTAGCTACTTATTTTTAATTTTTCCTGTTTAGAAAAAATATGAAAAAAATTCAAAAGTCGTGTATTTTTACGCGATTACGGAAAGCAAAGATTTAAAACAACTAAAGCCGCTAACAAAATATGCCAAGTGGAAGGTGAACAGACGGTCTTCAACAACATTGCGCAATACTTGTACCAAAAATTTAAAAACGGTGATTTTGGGCTCGAAAGAAAATAAAAATTCTGAAGCTTTACGTAACACAGTTGAAGCCAAAACAACCTCGCAGACTGTCCGCTGAATTATAAGATTCTCAAACATCGATTATTCGACATCTTCGCTCACTTGGGAAAATCAATATATGTTGCCGCGAAGTGCAACATGATTTGACAAAATTTCAAGCACAAAATCGTGTAAACGCTTGCAGCAAACTGTTGGAAAATTTCGAAGGCGTAATTCACTTCAAACTGGTTTCAAATGGTCGGCACATCAATGCGAATCTATATTGCGCCTAACTCGATTGGGATGTATGCAGCACTCGGCGAAAAATATTCCGCTCTGTTCATTCTAAAGCGTGTTCTTCTACAGCAAAACCGCACACTGCGCGACAAACCAACGAAAAAATCGGAAATCTTAACGCAATTGAACATCTTCCGCACCCAGCGTATAGCCCAGATCTTGCGCCATCCGACTATCCTCTTTTCCGATCAATGGCACACTTTCTTCGCGGTCGCAGCTTCAATAATATAGGCAAGGTCAAAAACGGCGGCCGCGAGTTTTTCGCCTCTAAGAAAAAGGAGTGGTATCGCAGCGGAATCGCACAACTTGTCAATAGATGGCTTTAATGCATAGATTTAAATGGCTTTTACTTTGAAGCTTAAAGTTCGTTCATTATTGTATTATTAAGTTTAATAAAAAAACAAAAAACTTTTGGTTCACCCTAATAGGAGTTCTCACCGCACAGACATTACGTTTAGGATGACAATTTGTCTTACATTTTCAATAAAATAACTATTATTTACACTATAAAATTGGATTGTATGCCGGCAAACCACAACTTACTTTTGTTCAACTAACTTACAAAATTTCAGTTTAAAACAGTTGATTCAATCATTCGCATAGGCTTTGGCAGACCAAACAAATTGCACACTCGTTGGAAAACTTTTGGCCGGATTTTTTTTAAATAACTTAATAATTTTAATGTTTAGCTGTTAGATTACTTTTTGTACACAAAAGTAAAATTAAAGTAAAAATCCCATGACAATCGGTTTGCCATGCAAAAAGTCTCATTAATGCTCCTTCCTGAATCTTTCTTACTAATTAATTTCAAAATGGTTTCATTAAATTTATATATAAGAACCCAAAAAAGATATAAAATCATCCAATTTATCTTGCATTTACTCTTCGGTACGTGGGTCAAAACTGAACTCAATTCTCTTTACAAAAAATATTTTTTGCAATAAAAATATTAAATAACCTCATTGGTTTTCGGTCGATAAACACACGCGATTTAATATCCCTCAAAAATGCGGCAGGGCTTTCAATTTGTACAGTCCGCGTGCGCATCCGATGCTTCACATACTCCATGATTCGACGCATAAAAATTATGAAATGCTCAGCGGTTCGAATAGTCCCAGGCACTGCTTCTTCCAAAATCGCGTTAGGGAGAACAGGATTGGCCCAGGCCTTGTCGGCCGCGCGCTCCTCTTCAACCTTTTTGAGATTCTCCACAAGTCTTTCGTATTCTTGTTGCAAACGGTCGTTGCTCGTCTCCTTTAACTGCTTGATGTGCTTGTCCAAATCGTCGATGTTTTTTCCACATTTCTCCATGGCGCGACGAGACTAAAAAGAGATTAAAACTGTAAAATGCGATAAAACTGATCGGTTTTTTTTAATTAATTTCATTTACGCTGCATCTAAAATGTCAGAAAGACAATTAAACGTAAAGTTGGGCGGATTAAAGCAAATTATATTAAAAAATTTTAGTAATCCCTACAATTATTTTACGAATGGTATTTAAAACAAAATTCAATATATAAAAATAAAAACAAACCATCAAAGAGAACGTCGAATTTTATTGACAAAAAACAAAAAAATGAATAATGTTTTGTAAAAAATTTGCGGCTATTTTTGCGGAAAAAAAAATTTTAAGCACGGTCTCAAAGATGTATTTTTAATTCTTTCGTTGTCATAGAACGCTTAAAACGACTTTAAAGAACAATCACAAAAATAAATAAAATACTTATAATAGATAACTAAATTATAAATTCGAATAATGGGTATTCCGGCACCAAAGGCACTAAACAAATCCACAAAAACCATATAAATTACCAAAGAGACGCTCATGGACTCGATGCAAACGTTGTCGATGTTGTGCGCCTCGTCGAAAACCACACACGCCTTCGGGTTGAGCTGTTTTGACACAAGCTCGGCAATCTTCGGATCCAACAAATAATGATAGGAATAAATGATGATGTCGGCGCGCAGCACCGAAAGTCGGGCAACAAAATAAGGACAGCAGCCGCTTTCCTTGCCCCACGATTTTAAGTCGGACTGCAAATCGACCGACAATAGAAAAAGCAAAAGTAAAAGTAAAAAAATAATTACCAAATTGTAAACGCCCTTGGGCAACAGGACGTCTTTTTGCTCGTCAAAGTTCTCGTAAAAGTCACAGCAAGGCAAGCCGGGATTGATTTTTCGTTTGGCGCGCACAAAACCGGCGGTCAGCCGTTGGCAGGCGCCGTCAACCGCCGTACCTTGTCGAAGGCTGGCCACCGCACTGTTTATGCATAAATTTTTGCGCGCCGAAAGGGCCAATGCCAGAAAGTTGGGCGCGTCCTATAAAAAGGAGAAATTAAAGAAAAAACTAAATTTGACAAATTGTAAAAAAGGAAAACATTATCTGTTCATATATTTTTTCAGCACAAAAATAATGAACGTTGTCCTGACTAGAATTTATTATTAAGCAAAAAAAATTAAAATTAGCCGAAACAGACTAAAACGATTAAGCCCCTTTTATTACACCCTAAAAACTATTTTATAAAAATCGATTGCTAGTTTTTATATCAATCATTATTATTGTACTATTTATTTTTGTGATATTAATGACTAGTTTGTGCAATAAACAAAAAAAATGCAAACATACGCCGGTTGTCGTTTGATAGTAACGAAACAAATTTTTTAGTTCTTCAACGCATTTTTCAATTTCAGGAATGGTACGCGAACAATAGATCAGTTTGTGAAGTCGATCGGGAAATTTACGCATGTAAGCGACCATTAAGGACAACAAAGAGACAGTCTTGCCCGTCCCCGAGGGCATTTCCAACAAGCAATGGCCCTACAAGGTCAGTGTTACGTTGAAAAATAGAATGAGAATAGAAAGCTTACAGGCGCATCCAATGCTTTTTTAAGCTGTTCCATGTAGAGGATTTGCTCCGGATAGACATATTCATAAGGAAAACATACCGCGAGACCATCGATATTAAGTCTAAATGACAGAAACTGGTCGAAATGAGTTGATAAAAATTCAAAAAAAGGAAGACTTACCTCATTTTTCAACAACCAAAAATAAAAAACTAGACGGTATGCCAAACAAGAAAAAAAATTTCAAAAAGAATAATTTGGCGCACTATTTCAAATGCATATTTCCGGATTATTTTCTGCCGTTTTTTTCATAAGAGTTTAAACTGGGATTATACCCTCTGGAAAACACAAAGAAGCGTTTTCTTTTTCAATTCCTCATTTGTGGCATTTTTATGATTTCGGTTTTGCAACGATTGTTTTTTGTTGAAATGTTTCAAAAATATTTATTTTGCTGAAGAAACATTTTCCAGTCGTACTTGTACATACTTGTTTAACACGCATGTTTCTTATAATCAATTATGTACCTTTAATATAATTGAATTTTTGATGTATTTAAATAAATGTTGCAACAACATATGTTGTGCATTTGACCACAGAGTTTCGAAAAATTGTCGTTGCCGGACCATCTTACATTAAAATTTTCACGATCAGAACTATAGTTGCAACATAACTCAACTAACGACAGATGGCGAAAATTGATTTTTCAGATATGGACCATAATATTTTTCCGTAATATTATAATTTCTAATTTCTCTGTTAGATCGTGGTCTAAAATTTTTCGTGTAAATTATGATCTAAATCAGGTCTGAGAAGAAAAAAGTAAAATTCCATTAAATATTATGAGTTTAAATATCACTTTTCATTATGCATTATACGGTAAATTAGCACAAGTTAGGAAAAAATTGGCAAATGTACAACAATTTTTTTTGTATTAAAAATTGATTTATTTCTATTTTGAGAGTTTCCAAACATTTTTTTTGAAAATGTCTTTTTTTTATTTTTGCTAAATGTTTTATTCAGCCAGAAAATGCATTTTTCTAAAGCAGGAAAGGGCGATTGTTTGTTGGTGAGTTTCAGAAAATGTATAGCGAAAAAAAAACATTGTTTAAAATATTTACTCAGAAATTAAGGATTTTATACGCAATTAGTTGTGTACTGTGCACCAAAAGGAGTAAACAATTTTAAAACATATCTGGTTTCCGTCATTCTTTCCGCAATTGAAAGTCCGCATACTCAATTTCCCTGCAAAAACATTTTAGATGCGGAAATCACTTGCTATCATTGCTACCGGAGTAGTGGGAAAATAAACTTTTGCAAGGTCCCTCTTTGAAACACATTTTTTGTTGTATTTGAAATTTTTATTGTCTATTGATTTTACGTTTTAATTATTTTTTTATATATTTGTGGAGAGTACTCTCTCCCTTACCACTTTTAATCGCTCACACAGTTTGCATTCTATTACCCAATTTGTTTTGAACGTTTTGTGTGAGAAATTACTGTTATTGTTTTATCAGCTAAAAAAAAGTAATTTTTCGGGTGACACATCAATTTTTTTTTGGGTTTAATAAGTGATCCTTTTTTGGTATATTACTTTTTTAAGAGGCTTTAAGAAATCTTTTTATTTTGTTTTTTTTTGTCAAAGCATGAATGTGTGCGTTGTATGTAGCAGTGGCGGATGTGCGACTATTTTCGGACTTGCGGCGATCTTTTTTTTCTGATTTTTGGAATTTGACCTTTTTCTGGATTTCCCCTATATTTTCTAAATGCTTGGCTTTCTACAATTTTGTTTTCTTCCAATTTTCGTTTGATTGGAATATTAAACTTAAATCCATTGCCATCCAGGTTCATAATCAGATTTGTTCCTTTAGTCAACCCCTTTGACTACTTGTTCGACCATTACTTCGTCCTCGACTCCCGTTCCAAAACAGCCCGTTTAAATTCTTGACTCCTGTTTTGAATTTATCCAACTTAACTCCAACTGTTTTAGAGTCCGGGTTTAGTTTTTATATAAAAAAAAACAGCGTAATTGAATGAATTAGGACTTTATTAAAAAAATTTTGAGCCTAATCCGTCCAAATCGCATTCAAATGTAAAATAACTTAGCGTTGCATTGATGGATAAAAATAAAATTATGTAATAAAAATTTAATTAAACCGTGACCGCTTTTTCGGAATAATGGAAGAATACGGGACTAGCGATTTGGGCATGGAAACTGCGCCTAAGGGGTTTCAAATGCACTAAAAACGATTAAGCAAGTAAAAAAACTTTTCGGCTAAATAGTTTGGCCACGTTATGACCCCCCGGAACATACCTGAATGGTAAGGATCGAATAACGTGGTCAAAAACCTTGCCCGAACTACTTTGGCGGCAAACTGGCGTTACAAACATTACTTACAGGGTAAAAACAATTACATTATACACGAAACAACCCGTAAATAAATTTGGCGTTGTGTTTCATTTTTTAGTCCGGGCGGGAAATATTCGCGTCTTCAGCGCTCGAGCACCCTATTACTTAGTAGACCTCAATGGTCTCAGGCCCTCGGTTTCTTTTCCCTAAGAATCTATTTTTTAGCAAATGTGTTTATAAATTATACAAACACACCACCTTCTTGCTGTTCGGGCCGTTTTTTAAGTATTTATTTTGACCACGTTATTCGATCCTTACCATTTTGGTATGTTCCGGGGGGTCATAACGTGGCCAAACTACTTAGCCGAAAAGTTTTTTTACTCGTTTTATCGTTTTTAGCGCATTTGAAACCTCTTAGGCGCAGTTTCCATGCCCAAATCGCTAGTCCCATATTCTTCTATTTAGCCAAAACACCGTAATTGAATGAAATCTTATTTAAAATAAAGCCAAATTTGCATTTTAATTCCAGCCCTGACTGGAGTTAACAAATTGTCGAAAAAAACTCTTATGAATTTATGAAAATTATAAAAAAAAAAAAAAGAAAGACCAGCACATGAGCTGTGAATTTAATTTGTGTGTGCAATTGGAAATGGATGATTCATTTTTTCCTTTTCTTTTATTGGTTTGCTTTTGCTTAACATTTTTTTCTTTATTTTTCGTCGTTAAAAGCAAATTTTATTTTGGTCTTTTTTTAATGTTTTCTAATTTTTTTTAGCTTACGTTGTGGGTAACATAATATTTTCTTGTCCCTTTTTTTTCTGCGGCAGCTGCAATGATTAAATTTTGAAAGGGGGTCGACTGATTTATGTTGATGATCTCATCGCTTTATTTTTTTCTAATTTTTTCTACTATTCCTTAGCTGCGTCAAAAGTGCACAGTGATGCTACAATCTGCTGATATTGGCAAGCCGTCTTCGCAGTTCGCTAATCCTAGCTCCAGCGGCTCTTCTTTGCTGGGGCCGACAACGCCTTTGCCGGAAGAGGGGAACGGTTGGCGTCCGTTTCCCAAACCGCGAAAGTCGGTTATTAACAAATGTGTAAATGGCGCAAGTCACCAAGCTTCTTCCAATTCCGCCGGTTTTGTTGTGCCGAGAGAAAATGAGTCACCGAACCTTGGATTGCTTCTAACTCAAAAACCGGAATCTTCTAGTCACGACTCGATTCCACCGCCAAAACCACATAGAGTCCAACTTTTATGCGGCCAAGCCAAAAACCATCAAGCGCGAAAATTGCCTCCGCCCTCTGTGGCACCGCCTCCGCGTCCTGTTGACCTTTTCCACGTACCGCCTCCTTTGCCCCCGCGCAACGCGGTCGCCCAACTACCCTTACCCGTCACCAACGACTACACTACAGGCTTTATACACAATTCGTCAATGAAAATAGATTCAATCATCAAGCTCAATCCTGATCCGGAATCCAAACCGTCGTTAGCCAGCGGTGTGAGTGCCCTTGTGGACTGTGTGAACTCTCTTTCGTCGCCGTCCTCGTGCTCCGTCAGTCTGTCGACGTCCAGTAATTTTAGCAGTGCCGCCGACCCCGACGACCTCATATTCGGCAAGTCGAGTTCCTACTACGACTCAATCAACCAATCCAGTCTCAAACGGAGCGTCAGCAGCAATGGCGGTAGCAACGACCGGAACAACAATACCTCCGAGCACAAAATTGTTGCGGAGTCGGTGTGCTTCTCAGGCTGGGTTCGTCTCAGTCAACTGCCGCCCAGTTTTTTCCTCAAAAAAGACTCGGAAAAGAGGTGTTGGGGAATCATCCGCTCAAATCAGCTATCCTTTATGAGAGACGACGAGGTGTGTTTTTTTTTTGAATATATTTGCATTTTACTGTGTGGGGGAGAAGTTGCAGAAATACATTTTGCAATTCCTTGAAAATTGAATAGTTTTTATGCTAAGCATAGGACTTTTTTGCGTTGACATGCAAAACTAAAAATTTGATATTCAAACAATGTATAATTTTTTGGTTAATAATGGTGAAATGCGAAGAAGAAAATGATAAAAGTAGACATTTTTCTACTTTTTTGTGTGTATATCATTTTTAAGAGCTCAAAGACAAAGAATCCAGACGAATAGACGAAACAATTCATGAATAAATATTAGTATAACTGTATAATTTATTAATAGTTTTCCGGCTTAAATATAAAAGACAACATAAAGCGAACTAAAAGATGCAACTGATCATTTTTTAATAATAATTTTCTGACATGAATACAGTAATATACACAAAATGTACTTTATTTTGTCAGAAAATTATCAAAAATTTATTTCGTTTTACTAATTTTTACTTTTGAATTTTGCGTCTTTTTTTCTGTCCAGCTACTTTTTGTCCGCACATCTTTGTTAGATGATTTTTTTACCTGTATATTTGCTCAAATACAAGTTTCGTGAGCTTCCTTTCTTTTATTATTTAAATTGAAGGAGTCCTTTCAGATGAAGACTTTCTTTTTGCTAAAAATTTATTGTTTATCTTAATTCATAAATTTTTGCGCTCATATTTTTTATTATTTCCACCTTTGGGTTTGTCTGTTATCTGAGGATATAAGCATCTTTTTGCGTTTTATGCTTTCAAACACTTTTTATTGACGAATGATCTTTCGAGTTTTATTCTATTTATTTTCAGACAACGACACCTTTCCTTGGTCCATTCGATTTGTACAGATGCATTTACGTGGGCCGTGGTGTGGAGAATAACGACGAAATTACAATTATGTTGCGTGAAGTCACATTGTCGTTGTCGGCCAACAATGGTTGTGGCAAGAACGCGCCGTGGAGTTGTATAAAATTTGCGCCGGAGAACAGCGTTGAGTATTGGCTGGTTTTTTTGGCAAAGGTATTTCTTTTGTTTTTGAGCATAATGCCCACCAACTTGCGCCTCTACCAATTTAAGAACTCTGAAATTGAACAAATTATGCGAGGTGATGGGTAAGCAGAAAGGCTTGGTTTTGTTTCCGGCGCTGTTGATGTGGCGCAAATTGGTCATTTACTAACAAGTTTATTTTTACGCTTAAATCAGAGACATTTTCATGCATGTATTCAATTTTTTAAAGTGTTTATTGAATTTTCTTTCGTCGTGCATTTTTCAAAGAGATTTTTTAGCGTTGTTCACATTTTTGATCTATCGTATTTTCAGTAAAACCATAATTTGCGCATCACCCACTTGCGGCTAACATATATACGCCTAAGCCGAAGCCTAATTTTTACTTTGCCGTATGTCTTAACTACACATCATACCAGACATGCACTTCTTTGCTACCTGTGTAATCCCAACTTACACACTATGTATTGTCTTCTTATCCAAAAGCTCATTTAACTGGCACCTCTTTTATTTACGTCAATTATAATATTGCATTTGGTGCCTCTTTTGCATCAACTTTAGCCTTTCTTCCAAATCACATACGTTTTCGGACTAATTTTTTAAACTTAACGGTAGTTTTAGTATAGAAATGTAAGATTGTTTATCAATTGGTGATACGAACTTTATTTTTTTTGGGTTAATTACTTAAAGTTTATATAAATTCTTATCGTTTATCTCTCTTTTAGTGCCATTGTCCACAGGTTTCGATTCTACAACAATCCCTTCACAATGTTGACGTCGGCGGAAAGTTGTGGATTCGCGAAGGCGTTAGTGGTACTTGGATGGAAGGCTGGGCGACCGTTTACAATCGTGGGATCAGCTATTGGACGAGTAATTGTGAGACGATTTGTGAACGGGACATTCGAAAAATAATTCTCCTCAAACGGGACCTTCTTTTGACGGACTTTTGCAATTTCATTGAAAATTCAACTTGCGGCCCCTTGCTGATTGCTTCAGAGAGCAGGTTTGTTCGATTTTTGTTTTTATCTTGCATATTGTCTTGTTAAATCTCAAATTTTATGCAATTTTCCCATTTTTCACCACATTCATCAGCTTATCGCTATACATCGGATTATAATTGGAGAGAAACTCAAATATAGTACTTATATTTTTGACGGCAGGGGAGGCCTTTATAGATTATATAAGGTTAATTTAAAAATTACAAGAACCCAAATATTTTTAACCACTATGGGCGGGTTTTTAATGACAAGGGGCTGTTAACGGGGGTATTTCGATTTTTCAATTTGCTAAAATGTAATTGAAAGAGGGCTTCGATTTGATTTGGTATATTCATAAAATAAGCTACAGTCGCTGGCAGTATTTAACGTACACTTAGTTAGCAGGGGTTTGTGCTAAATCAAGAGTGCATTATGTTGATTAAATCAGGGTTAGCTTTGTTTAAGACTACACTATATTACTTTAAGCACTATCTTTTTTTTTACCTTTGTCTGTTGTAATTCATTAACAT
The DNA here is from genome assembly GCA_035044305.1 of Drosophila nigritarsus. Classification (NCBI taxonomy): domain Eukaryota; kingdom Metazoa; phylum Arthropoda; class Insecta; order Diptera; family Drosophilidae; genus Drosophila; species Drosophila nigritarsus. Next base: position 76,146 of record JAWNMF010000476.1, on the reverse strand, counting down.
TTTATTTTTTTTAGCTCATTGTATCTGCAAGCGGAGTCTGACTTGTGCACCGAATATTGGTACCAATTCCTTACCGCCGAACTGCACAACAACGGCTCACTCTTGGAGGAAAATCGACTGACGGCCGACAACGTTCCGGTGATTATCGACAAATGCATACGGCATATTGCCACTTATGGACTCTATCAGCCGGGGATATATCGACGGAACGGTTCGGCGTCGTTGGTGCGTGACTTGTTGCGCGACTTCCGTGAAGGTTTTTTTTTCTTTCTTTCAGTTTGGAAAATTTGTGTTAAATTTTTCAGATCCTTTTAATGTGCACATGGAAGTGGTGGGGGATGAAAGCATAAATGCTGTTGCCGACATTCTCCGCTCATTTTTACGCCGCCTAAAAAGTCCATTAATCGCCGAGCGATGTCACGAAAATTTATTTCAAATTGGTTCGTATTAAAATTATTTTGTCGCTATGCTACTTTCCTTGAAGTTGTCTGAACTATTATTTTTATTATATTACTATTATAAATATTATATTTTCCATGGGGATTGATATTTATTTCTTGGTTTTAAGTGTGATCAAATTTATTTAGCATACTCTTTGTTTTGGTCGTGTAAATTTATAAATATTTGTCTTGAACATAGCTTAAAAAAATTGCCTTAAATCAGGTGCTCAGTCTTAATATTTACAGACTAAATTTCAAGCAGTCCTCTAGCTTTGGTTTGTAGATGGTAAATATATTTTTTTTGATGGTCTATATAAAAGTCTCGTAGGATAAACGTGGATCAGATCCACAGAACCTGCTTAAAAAAACACTCTAATTTGGTTAAACAGGGGCTTTTTTTAAACGCTTGAATACGACTCAATGTATTGACTTAACTAAAGTCCTCCGAAAATGACCTTGCATAAGGCCTATCCTAGGCTTTTTGAAGACTCTCATAATAGGATTAACGGAAGCATTTAAAAATAGGCTTGAAAGTAATTTATAGATTAGGCTTACTGAAAGTGATTATAAATGTCGAGAAAATTGTTTTGCAGAAAGCTCAAATTAAAGCAAATTGTTTTGAGTAAAACCTTCAGAACAGCTTCTGTGCACAACGCCCAGATATAACTTTATCATTTTAAATTTTTTTTCGTTTTTTTGTTTTAGAACTTCAAAAATTTTTTTATACATGTTTATATTTGTTACATTTTTTTCCTTAAAGATAGAATCAAAAATCGGACCCCAACGTTTTGTTCTGTTCCCTCAATTTTATTGTCTACAAAACAAGACAACAACGAATGTTAAAGCACAACAAAACAAAAAAGATCTAAAATCAAAATGCAAGCAGGAAACATAAAATGTTAAAAACAACAGACTTTTTTAGCAGAGACTTTTAAAACGTTGCAAAACGTCCTTAAATAACACTCAATTTTTTTCAGCTGAATCATCGTCTTCGACGGAAGAGCGAGCGCTGGCTTATCATAACATTATTTTTAACATGCCCAAAGTCTACTTCAGTACAATCAAACGGCTGTTGGCCCACCTCCAACAAGTCACTTCACATTCCGACAAAAATTTGGCTACTATCGACAACATCTCCAAAGTCTTTGGTCCGACCATTTTCACCGTAGATAATGTTGGTTTTTTTTGTTTCTGTTTTAAATAAATTTTGCGCTTACTCATAAACTGGTGTTCTACGTATTGCGCCTACGCCCGCATCTAAATAATTTTTGCTTTTTAAGTAGAATTCCATTTTGTGGAAAGTACGACGCCGAAAACACTCCGGAGTGCTGTTGATTTCTTATTTTGTAGACCGGCTTCGGCCTGTTGATATGTTACTTTTTGTTCATAAGTTAAAAATATCGGAGCTGAAAGTTGTGTAATCAAATTGAAATAATTTATCAATTTTGTCATATAATTATAAAAACAAACTAAAAATGGGAGTAGCGCCAATAAATCAATAATCATTGATTTTTTTAGCTTTAGCTCATGTCTGAAACTTAAAAATATGCAATATCACAGCTTTCAAACTGAAATTCAAAAAATTGACAAAATTTAACCTTTTTGTATTGCTTTTTTTATTTTTTTGCAGCCAGACGAGCAAGTTTCCGTCGACAATTACGCGACAGCGGCTCGTCAGATTCTAGTGATGCGTGACTTGCTCAAGTGTTTTGATGAAATTTTCTGTATTAGTGCCGAGGAAATGACTGCAAAATCGAAATTGGACGAGATTCAGGAACATAAACGAAATCCAAAGGTACTCGTACCTTTGAAACATTGCCACTTTATTTGACTTTAGGGCGGAATGACGGGGACAAAACTTGGCGATAGAAATAGTTTTTTAAAACAAATTTGTTACTAATTTTTTTAAATTAAGTACATTAAATTATCTAAATACGGTACACAACATCACTTTTACCGTATTAAATAAATTATAAAAATTGTAAAATTTAATTATAATGAATGTTTTACATTTTTTGTCCTGCCTGTTGTCTGTCGTTATTACGTCCGTGTATTTTTTTGTTCGCGGATTTTTGTTTTATGTATCCTTAAACCTAAAAATCTGCATTAATTGACTTGAGTATGTTTTTTAGGTGCGCGCCGAAGGCTTTCTAGTACCGATTCATTTGTTTGAAAAAGACAACAAATGCTTTAACGTACAATGCGATTGGAGCGCGTCGCAAGTCATTTCCTTTAAAACCGAAAAGCTGCTTGTCTCCTCTGAGGCATTGTTGTGCGACACTTACACGCTGTTTGAGGTTGTGCGAGGTGGGCAGCTGGAGCGTCGGATAGACAACGACGAAATCCTGAAGCAAATTGTGTTGGGCCGATGGCTGGAGTGGGAGAACCCCGCGTCGGATTGCTATTTGCTACTGAAAAGGGATGAGAATCCCTTCGAACCACAAGTATGTCGTTTTTTTTTCATTTTTAAAGAGTTATTGCTCTTAACTGTATTAGAACAGCCGTATTGTCAATAGACTATTGCATATTATTTTTGTGACAATTGTGTGGCTCTTACAGCAATTCAAGTAAGTAGTTCTGGTTTTTGGTTGATTTTTGCTCTTGAATATTTGCTAATAGAATTAACAAGAAAATCTCAATGCTACTTAAATATTCAGCTTAAGCGTTGAATTTTTAAATATAAAAAGAATCTGCTTAGAATTTTTGTCTTTTTTTCTGAAACCGTCTTTAACGCTACAAAATTTACTTATGCTACGTTTACATTTTTTGCTCGTCCTTGCAAATAACTTTTTTTCAGTGGTATAATATTTCAGTAATGACTAACTTTTTTGGCTTTAGAACGTTCGACCGTTTGCGGACAATATCAAGATTTCAGAGCCTGGCTCTCGGACTTTTCGAACGGCTCAGCTGAAGGTAGAAAACGGCACAAAAGTTGTACAATACAATAAGGTTGGATAATTTTTTTTTTGGTTTTAGAGGTAATTTTGTTACGGAAAAAAATTGGTTCCTTTTCTTTTTCTTTTCGATCTTTCCCTAAACTGGCTGCTGCTTACTGTTGTGTTGTGGTATTAAGCATTTGAATCTCTGGAGTGCGACATCATCTAAACTATTAGGTTTATACTTTTGACTCCACGTTTTTATTTGTGTTTGAATAAAATATTTTCATTCAATGAAAAGTCTTTTTTTTGCACCGGATCGTCACCGGAGATGGTAAAATGGCTTATGCTCAATTCAAAAAGGAAAAGAACATGGGTAAGCAGACATCATCAGCCGACCATCCGTTATTTGTGCTATTTTAATTTATTTAATTTTAGGTTTTTTTGTTTGTTGTCATTTTTTTCCTTTTAATCAAATCTGTAAGATGAACCCAATTAATTAGACTCTACCCGGTTGATCCGCGTACTTTAATTAACTAATTTTAGTCAATGAAAATTCAAAACACTTGGATTGTCGACGAAATGCTTTGGTTTACGGGATGTGAGAGTGAGCGAAAGCCGCCCCATCCCTTTACGATAACATTCTTTTTGACGAACGCCAAGTTGAACGGCTCGGCCGGTCGTCCCACAACAACAAAAGGCAAAAACACAAAATTTACGGGTTATTGTGTGGCGTTCCCCGACGAAGCGCAACGCGCCCAATGGTTCAATTCGGTGCTTCTCTGCAAGCAGGAGTACTTGCCAACACCGCTTATACAGTTGTAGATGTGTCTATGTAAGTCATACTGTTTGTGTTTTAACTTTTGATCGGTCGTTATTAATAAAGCAAAAAAAGTTATTAAGGGTAATTATGGCGGAAGAATGATGTTGCGATATGATATAAATCTTGAGTTAGGTATGCGTACAAAGTAATGTCGGACTAAGGAATTTTTGAATTGATTATGAATGAGACAATTATTCTGGACTTTTACAAAGTATGGCGCCTTCAATTTTGTTTGTGTCAAAGTCATCCGTTGTTTTTTATATCTAACACAAATTCAAGCTAATCAACAAATTGCGTGAAAAAAGGGCAAACTTTTTTTCCTCCAAATTTTATTTATTTACATGATTTGGGGATGGGCAAAAAGTAACACTATAACAAAAAATTTTCTCGTAACTATAGGTTCTGGAAGTTTGCTTTTTGTATATAATTTTTCACGCGTATGCATATATTTATTTTTTATTTAAAGGCTCTCAACGTGACATTACGCATTTTACATATTAAAAAAATCTAGGCTGTCGAACAATTTGCGCCACAATCAACTAACTCTCGCTCAACCAAAACTTGCGCTCCCCAACTGGCGCCCACCAAATAATTAGTAGTCAATGCAAAAAAATTTATTTGGTCTTTTACCGAAATATTATCCTAAAGAGACTTGCAAGTTACTGTAAATCATCATTTTGTATGTCCATTGTCTCTTTGTTAAATTTATTGACCCGGCCATTTTTTGCCTTTTTATTCACTTTTTGCCTCTTGCATTTCCACATTTTTTGTTGTTTTTGTTTACCGACTTTTATATCAGAATTAATAAATTATTTTTGTTTAGCTTTGGCACATCTGACATATATGAAAAATTAAAAGCTTAAACCTCCAAACCCTTAATTCGAAATTATGTTGTAGTAAAGTTGGGTGGAGCCTTACGGCTGGGATATTCCGCATGTTCCTGTTAATAAAATGGCTCATCACAGATGAGTTATCAGAATAAATTTTCATGAGCTACTTTTCATTGCCCTGCACCCGCTTATACCGTTCTCATGTCTCCGTTAAACTCCATTAAATAAATTCACTTTCAAAAAAAAAGTTACTTCATCTTTCAATATTCAACTAAAAAATGAAGTGTATAAGTTAAAAAATTCAACTTTAAATTCGAAAAATGAGAAAAAAAAAATTCATTTTCAAAAAAAATGAAGAAATTCATTTTGTCTTCATTTTCGAAAATGAAGTGGGTTAATTATTTTTTAAAAATCTTTTGGTTTTAACACATTTTTCAAAAAATCATTATAATGCCATACATATAAAACATTTATTTAAATTCAGTTAGTCAGGAGCGAGTAGATATTTATTGGATATCAGCTGGTCCCCCGGACGTTGTTTGGAATTTTATATTAAACGAAATTTTGTCTTGCTGCGAAGTTTCTGAAATTTTCGCTAAAATTAAGAAAAATTCATATTTTTCCAGAACAATTATTTGTTCTCAACTTTTTACAAAAAGTTCTCCAATTTCCAGTTCTTTGTTTTCAACAGAAAATGAGAACAAAGTCTTTCCTTGCCAATCAGCATCAGGTCAAACATAAGTTGAACTTGGACTACGTAACGGAATATTCTGCATTATTTAAAAATCCTTGAGTTAGCCAAGTTTTTCAAAAAAAGTAAAGCTAATTTTGTACTTGTATTGAGGAAGTATTGCAGAAACATATATTTCTCACTGTTACCGTAGATAATTTTCTTCCTGAATTGTATATTAAGTTTGACTGTTACTTAAAATTGACGCTAATTTTTTAAATTTAGTCATGGTCTTCTATTACCTTTCGCTTAGTTGGTGAAGAACAAGATCGTCTATTCAAGCGTATCGATTTAGATCCAATGGTTTTTAATTTAGCATTTGATTTTGTTCAAACTTTGTTTTATTTTTAGATTGGTATTGCTGCTTTAGTGAAGGAGGTAGTGACGCATACGAAGATTCCTTCCGGCTTTCAAGTGATTACATACCATGGTGAAGATCTTCCTGATGTTGAACATCCAATCGAGTCGATTCAGTTAGGAGACGAATTAATAGTGGTAAGTAAAATCGTAATGTGATTAGGCTTATTACAACGAGTTTTTTTTCCATTTTTTGCATTTGAAATTGGTTTCGTTATTTTTATGCCTTTGCAGGTGTGTGACTTTTTTTTAATAAATGTAGTGGTGAGATTTTGTTGGGTGTGCGCATTTTAGCAGAATGTGCAGAATTTATAAATGTAAAAAATTGTGTGTTGTCGTTAAACTCGTAAATTTTTATATATGACAAAGGATAAGATTGTTTTATTTGCAACGATCTAATAAATGAATGGAGTTTGGGACTTTAATATTTTTGTGATAAGACAATGGCAAATGTGAAGTATAAATTTTTTGGTCCCAACACGAAAATTCTTGGCAACGTAGTGAGTTTATGTTTAGCCTTTATTTTAAAATTAGTGGTCTACAAAAAATGTGAAAAAAAAAGCAGCAGTTGAAAGTTGGTGGTTTTTGTAGTTTAAGTTTTACAAGTTTTTTGTTTTGTTATAACTATTGTTTCAGAAACATTCTTTGTTGCCGCAGTGGACTGTGTTTCTGCTTGCTTCGGATATTCCACAAAATACGCCACATGCAGCGAAGAAGAGACTGGTGCTTGAAGCTTCGCATATATTGCAGCGTTTATACTCAACGGGGTTTTTCTTGACATACGCGGAGTTTGCAATTTGCCGGATAAAATTCAATCGGGCGTTTTCTGAATTTATTGACGATCATGACGAAACGATTCAACTATTTTCTGATAACACATGTGAAAGAGAATCAAGTTTAGTTACTGTTAAACGACGTCGGGTTAATACACCTGAAATTTATCCGGTTGGGGAAATGCATCCTGAACACATTGATAGAGTTAAACATTTACTCTTCCAAGCGTTAGATGATAATGAGCAATATGCAATTGTTACAATCATCGACGCCACTCATGCAGTGGCATCTTTTCATTGTTTTGAAAGCTACGCAGACGGAAGCAAACCTTTGATAATTCGCAATGTGTTCAAGCCGTCCAAAATCTTTACACTTTTGGCAGTTAAATCTTGTAGTGCTTCAGTGTGTCAAGTGATACTTTTTGAATCGAAAGCAAGATTAATTGAGGAAAATGAGTGCTTACCGAAAATTAATTTACCGTTATGGGGCCGACAATACTACGTATTGGTAAATATTCACTTAATTTTTGTTATGTTAATTTTTAATTTATTTCAGGGATTGCCTGAGAGTCGCGTTTCTTCCATGAAGGCAGAACACATCAGCTATCGTACCTTAGTGGATCAATAACTTCGGTATATTATGCGGATGAAGGGAAAGCTTTGAGAATAGTTGGAGATTCGGGAAGTCGTCCGGGTTTTTCCGGCGGCCCGTTAATTAATTTGCTTTATGGCGATTTGATTGGCTTTTGCGTGGGAGGTGGACCTAGTGCTGAAGACATTGACGACGTTTGTAAAAAGTTTGAACAGGCAAGGTTTCTCATTGCCACTCCGTCTTCTCATGTAAAAATTTGGGAACATAGCGAATGTGAATCATCCCCGAATACGTCCGCTAGTTCATGATATTGGTAACTTAATAAACTCTATAGAGCGATTCGGTGTTTCTCTGCAAGCAGGAGTCATTGTTGTGAGGTTGTGCGAGGTGGGCAGCTGGAGCGTCGGATAGACAACGACGAAATCCTGAAGCAAATTGTGTTGGGCCGATGGCTGGAGTGGGAGAACCCCGCGTCGGATTGCTATTTGCTACTGAAAAGGGATGAGAATCCCTTCGAACCACAAGTATGTCGTTTTTTTTTCATTTTTAAAGAGTTATTGCTCTTAACTGTATTAGAACAGCCGTATTGTCAATAGACTATTGCATATTATTTTTGTGACAATTGTGTGGCTCTTACAGCAATTCAAGTAAGTAGTTCTGGTTTTTGGTTGATTTTTGCTCTTGAATATTTGCTAATAGAATTAACAAGAAAATCTCAATGCTACTTAAATATTCAGCTTAAGCGTTGAATTTTTAAATATAAAAAGAATCTGCTTAGAATTTTTGTCTTTTTTTCTGAAACCGTCTTTAACGCTACAAAATTTACTTATGCTACGTTTACATTTTTTGCTCGTCCTTGCAAATAACTTTTTTTCAGTGGTATAATATTTCAGTAATGACTAACTTTTTTGGTTTTAGAGGTAATTTTGTTACGGAAAAAAATTGGTTCCTTTTCTTTTTCTTTTCGATCTTTCCCTAAACTGGCTGCTGCTTACTGTTGTGTTGTGGTATTAAGCATTTGAATCTCTGGAGTGCGACATCATCTAAACTATTAGGTTTATACTTTTGACTCCACGTTTTTATTTGTGTTTGAATAAAATATTTTCATTCAATGAAAAGTCTTTTTTTTGCACCGGATCGTCACCGGAGATGGTAAAATGGCTTATGCTCAATTCAAAAAGGAAAAGAACATGGGTAAGCAGACATCATCAGCCGACCATCCGTTATTTGTGCTATTTTAATTTATTTAATTTTAGGTTTTTTTGTTTGTTGTCATTTTTTTCCTTTTAATCAAATCTGTAAGATGAACCCAATTAATTAGACTCTACCCGGTTGATCCGCGTACTTTAATTAACTAATTTTAGTCAATGAAAATTCAAAACACTTGGATTGTCGACGAAATGCTTTGGTTTACGGGATGTGAGAGTGAGCGAAAGCCGCCCCATCCCTTTACGATAACATTCTTTTTGACGAACGCCAAGTTGAACGGCTCGGCCGGTCGTCCCACAACAACAAAAGGCAAAAACACAAAATTTACGGGTTATTGTGTGGCGTTCCCCGACGAAGCGCAACGCGCCCAATGGTTCAATTCGGTGCTTCTCTGCAAGCAGGAGTACTTGCCAACACCGCTTATACAGTTGTAGATGTGTCTATGTAAGTCATACTGTTTGTGTTTTAACTTTTGATCGGTCGTTATTAATAAAGCAAAATTTTTTTTATTTTTATTGCAATTTGGAAACCATAATTTTCCGTTGGGTGTTTTAAGTGATGCTGATTAAGAAAAATTGAACAGATTTTTGATTTGACGCTTCTGGAACCCTGTACCAGGACCAGGATCGGTCCTGATTTAATTTTTGCAATACTGTATGTTTCTCTACATCGTTTCTTCGGTCTAAACCGCAGTGATATATCCAAATATGTTATTGTAGTGAAAGTTTTGGAGAACGCCGCAGAAGGACAATATTAGTAGGCAACATAATAGTATACAATTAGACTATGTAAGCAAGCTGACAACCGTCTACTTGAGTCAGTCTTAGAAAAGGTTTTCCAGTGGTTGGCAGCTTGTCGTAAATGCTCCTGTGGTAAATACATTCAAATGATATTCATGTAGTCATTTATTGTAATTAACGTAATATTATTATTATTATTATTGTTCAACATCACAATTATGTTAAACACAAATATAGTGGGATACCGCAACCCATTGGCCGAGCCAATATTATAACTATGATTGATCACTCTACTATAATTACATCTATTTTTAAGAAAAAATTAGGCGGATACGTTCATTTAAAACTTTGTCGGTCACCGTTCTACAATGTTTTCTTTTTTTTAACATTTTTATGCATATTTTCTCGTGTATAAAACATAAAATTACGTAAATTACACAAAGAAAAAACTATGCTGTTTTTTATTGGCTTTTAATTTAGTTACAATTGCGCTCACAGCTAGTAGATCCACATGTAGTTTTGAAAAGGACAGTCAAACGGCTTTATTGATTCGTAACGAAGAAGCACAAACATTTGTTACAACTCGTACTGCATTTACTCAAATATTTCAGCCGTGTTCCAGTAATTTTACGCAGACTTTCCAGTTGTGTTGCAGCGAATCCGTGCAAACGACATTTTCTGTTTTAAACAAAAGCAGCCAAATTTTTGCACAAATTTGATATTGGTTCCGAACAGCGGTTGAAATGGAAGCTTGAAGCAAAAAATGCGGCGCTTAAAGCCTGTAAACAATAGCTAAGACAATATCAATTTCGTTTTGCTTTATTAAAAACGAAGCAACAAATGAGTTAAAAAAAAATTGTATTTGCAACTAATGGAAACCCAATGTATAAAAAATTTTATATTTGATAATGCATAAAAGATTTGTTTTGTTTATTTACTTCTTTGATCATGTTGACGCATTTCTTATTGTTGATATTTATTAATTGAAAAAATTTTCAGCTTGTTACTATTTAAAAAAAAATGAAGTTCTGGGCTGAGTCGTAAATGTAGCCCCACACAAAATTCAGTATAATTTTTAAAATCAGGGTGCTTGGGCACATTGCAGTTTTGGTCTTTGATTCTGACCCGACTGATACAATATCGGGCTTAAGATCCTGCTGCTTTAATTCTCTATTTATAATATTAAGTTTTCAGTAGAGTCCTGACTTCATCAATTTTTTTGCTTGAATCAATTTTCCACTTAAGACCAAACAAATTGATGTTTCTGCCAGGGTTTGTTTGTTTTTCCAAAAAATTCTGAGCAGACTATTTTTGGAATCAATTTTTTTAATGGCTCGATTCATTTCACCTTAGTCCTGCAATTTTTCAACTAACTGCTCTTAAAGCCCGGGGCGCCAAACAGTCAAAAATAATTGAAAGTTGGATTTAGTACGTTCCTTCGTCTTTCTCAAAAATTATTAAACGGCCGAATAAATCATTTCATTCAAAAATTACAAAAAAATAATTTTTTTTTCATTTTTTACGATCAAAAAATATTCATTAACAGTACTCTTTGTGTTTTGTCTTCAGTTCCATTTTCCCTTTACACACGCACTTTGTATTTGCTGTCTCTATGCTGACTCAACACTGTTTGATCGTTTTTCTTATTTGATAATTGGGAACATTTTTTTTTCTTCTATTTTTTTATAATAGCAGATATTTTTTTTGTGTTCACCCAAAAAAATGAATTTTTTTTGTGCATTGAGTGATTTTTTTTTGCTTTCAAGGTCAAGTTACAATTATGTTCCGTATTTCTTGCTCTTCACATTCTTCCCCCATCTGCCTGATGCTTTGCATCAGTCATAGAAAATCAAACGCTTCTCTCTTTTTTTGAATATATTATTTATTTCCTTTTTTCCTTTCTCTGATGTCAGACAATTGACAAGTAATAGCGCTTGAGATTGAGAGGGTTGATGAGCCATTGCCCATCATTAATTAATGGCAGGACTTTAAACATTAGGAAAATTGGGAACTGGAAAAAAAAATAGTATTTATTATTTATGTAATCTAAAATAGATGCAGGGAAATCGTGCTAGGACCAAGTATAAGCTAAAAAAGACTTAACATCTTGAACAAAGCATAACAGTTTACTTAGGGTCTTGCTTCGTGTTGCAAAGCACCACGAGAAATTTAATGTGAAATCTTTATTTTATTTAAGTCGGAAAAGCCGTTGAGATTGAGTCCGGAAGAGCTATGCCTAAACCAGTTCGAGAAAAGCTATAAAGTAAATGACAACCAAACAATTTTTTAATTTATTGTATTAAACTCTTATTTATGTCCTCCGGTTAAATCCTTATTTGGAGTTTTTATAGCAAGAAGATCCTTTTAAAACAGAGAAGAGGCGGACTTATTGACTTTTTTTTGCCTTATTTTTTTCATGCAACGTCTGTTTTCCCTGGTTTTTTTTTGCCTACCAACCATTTTTTTCCCGTGTAAAACCCATGTAAATCACTTAGCTTGGCAATAATATAAGTAACAGTATATAAGTAAACAGAATTTTCCTGTATTGCCATTTTTAGACGAGCTGTAGTACCTTTTCCAGAATTTTGTTTGATAAAATTTATATCATTCAAATCGCCTTGAATTGAGCTATTTAAGTATACACTTTTATTTTCTTGTCTTTCTCGTGTTAAGTTGATTTATTTATGGAAATTGCAGTTCAGTTGTAACTCTCCTAAACATTTGTTGTCAATTTTCGTTTACTTGACACACATTTAAAAAAGTTGTTTAATTAATACCAAGTACCAAGTTTTGATAAAAAGCGCTTTTTTAAATTTTAATTGGATTAGACTAAAACATAAAGAAAATAATAACAAAACATTTTTTCAATCACAAAAACAAAGCACGGGCGTCACAATTTTTCGCAACAATTTTTTTATAACACAAAATTACAATCAGCCTCCTTGAAAAAAAAATTAAAATAAACAACAAATCATTTTGTCGCAGAAAGGGTAAGGGACGGTGAAAGGGGGAAGAGGAGAGAAGAGACGGATACAGTGTTGTTTAATGTACTCAGTGACCCTTTTATTTTATAAACGCTGTTTTTTCTCTCTTTCTCTCTCTGCTGTTAGACAACGGTGTTTACAAAATGAAAGGGTCACTAAATTGTTTAATAGCACTGAAGGGGGGAGGGATAGAAGGGTCATACCACACGTGAAAAATTTGACAAATCTTATGCGAAAGGAAGAAGAAGGATATGGAAAGTGGGTATAAATACAAAGGAGAAGAAAGGAAGGTACCAAATGTACGGAATTAAATTAAGCGCCGAATAGGTCACCTTCATTAAAAATAATTTTGTAGTTGGCTGTCAATTAGACAGTTATTTTAGGTATTGTTAGGGACTTGTTGCATGATAAAGGTAAAAGAATAACACAAATAACTTTTTGTAAAGGTTAAGTTTCTTTCAAATTTGTTCTGCTAAAATATTAAAGGCCTAGCCTAAAACTTCGGACTAAACTAAGGCCTATGCATAGGCTTGACCTAATAAGCTAATACTCAAATTTAGGTTTAAGCTTCCGCTCACTTTTTGATTTTGGTTTGAGCATATATGCTTTAACTAATGTTTTGTCGCGACTCTGCGACAAATAAAATTTTAAATTCAATTTTTTTTTGTAATTTAAAAACAAATTTGTGTCGAGCGGAAGAGCGCATCAAATTGCGCACTTTTTTACATTCAAAATTCTTAAAAAAAATTTTGCTTGAGAGATTTTTTTACTAGGATAAATTAGCTTTCAGTTTTTTCGTAAAAATTGCGTGAATTCCCAACTTTTAGAGCAAATTTTTGACCATCCTTTTAAGTTTTTTTTGGTACTTGAGCTTTTTTCTCTCAAATTCTAAGTGAGACTTTTCAGGTCAAAATGACATTTTTTAATTTTGTTGAATTATTTGTTAAATCTTTTGATTTTTGAGGCATATTGTCCCAATTTTTTTTTGTTGAATAATAAAGTACGAAAGTTTAAACCAAACCGACTTCCGCAATCAAATTCGACAGCTTAAATTTTTGGCTTATGCTTTAGTTTAAATTGACAGTTATTCCTAGTCTTGAGCTAAAACTAATACTTTTTTTTAACTTATGCTTAGTGTTAAACTAAATTTTTTACTTAAGTTTGAGCTTATATTCAAAATTTAGATTTTTAGTTTCCGTTTATGCTTTGGTTTAAGCTTGACCATTTCGACTAAAGCTTAAGCTTTGGCTTATGTTATGGCTTTAATTCTTTTTTCTTCAGAGCAGCTTAAAATGTTATTTGTGTTACGTTGCAAATCGGTTGAATTTTGGAAATATTACATTTTTTGAACTTTTAATATTTTGTCTTTTCCCGACATTCTACATTAGTTAAATAATTTTGGCCTAATTAAGTTTACGCACCCAAACTTTTTTTTACGCATCCCCGCCCCCCCTGTACTATTAGATATAAATTGTTGTTGTTAAAGGACTTTAGCAAAAAAAAAACTAATTGTTCGAATTTGCACATAATGTTTTTGAAAAACATTATAGCTCAGACGCAAAAAAAACATGTTTACGCGTTTTTTATTTTTTTACCCAAAGGGCAACAAACTTAATCATTTTTTGGTCTAGCCTTTTAAAGCAAACTTGCAAAAAGGGCAAAAAACAAAGAACTTAAAAAAATAAGGTTACTGTATTTTGTCTAACAGAAGCTCCGGGACTTTGTTTTAATTTTCCAGAAAAAAGGAAGGGAGCTTTTATGGGGAGGGGCCTTTGCATAGAGAAGCAAGGGGGCTTCTATTAAATACGATTATATTATTTATGGGCAGTACGCCAAATATTGTAGCATTTGAATTTATTTTTTTTTATCTTTTATACAGAATGCCAAAAATGTGATGATCGTAAATTTGAATTCTTGGCAGAATGTCATACCACAAAAGCGTTTGTTTAAATTTATTTGTCTTTGATTTTTGAATAGGCCAAAGAGAAAAGTGACCAATAATTTCAAAATTTTCAGCATGGCAAAAATTTTGTTTTTAATAATCAAAGAGCGCAATGCCAATCATCGATTGAGTCGATGTTTTTTTCTTTAATTTAAACAGAACGCTAATTGTAAATTAAAAATTAAAAATACAAAAAATGTTTTATTTAATTTTTTTTTGCTTTTTGGCTTTAAATGTTTTTTTTTTGCAAAATCAATTTTTGTTTTTGTCTGTTAAAACAAAAATATTTCTCTTTTTATTTGAACTCTCTTATTTTTAAAAAATATTTTGTTTTTGCATTTAAATATTTTTAATATTTTTCTGCGTAACCAGACATTGCAAATTAAAGCCTAGTGCTTGGTCCCATATATTTTTGCATCTAGCTATATAGTTTCAGTGTAATAGTTTGTTTTCGTCTCAAAATTTTACAAGAAAAATATATATGAAAGGACAAAATTGCAATTAAACACATTACGCAAAAAATTCGTTTTAACATTTCCATAAATTATTTTTTTCCATTAATGAATTTTTGGAAATGCTTTTAACAACAAAAAATTATTTTTAACATTATCAACGAAAGAAAGGTCGAAGCAGCTGGTTATCGAATTTTTTTTGAAAATATTTAATTAATATTTTTGGATTTTTTCACTTCTTTTCGAGACAATGGCCAGAATCTTGACTTGTGTAAATATTTGCCTATCTTTTACCAAAGAGGCAAGCCTCTTATCTTTTTCTAACGACTTTGCAGCAGCAAACCATTGTCAAATGTTCAGAATGTACCACATACAAAATGTTCAGGAGCTATTGGTCCGACACTAAACTGTTCGGTTGTTAAAGTATACAGTAATTTCATTGTCTATATTCCACGAAGAAAATATAACTTTGCTAAATATTTTTATGTAAAAATGTTTTTGGAAATTAATGATTTTGTTTTCTGATTTCTCTTTGTCTGTCTTTCTCGTGTATTACACTCTATCTGTCTGTCTCCCTCCCTCTCACTTTTTATCTTTGCTCTCTGTGTCTCATTCTTTTTTAATCTCTCCGCTCATAACCGTTGAGCAATCAAATTAACAAATTCAAAAATAACAATCATGTTGTTTAAATGTTAACGTTAAGATAATCAACAAAAAAGCGGCGTAAAAGACGCGAAAATGCGGGTCAAACAGTCGATGAAATAAAAAAAAAAATGATTTGTATTGGTTGAATTTTTGTATACAAAACAAATTTATTTTTCGAGAAAATTTTCGGCGTTTTTTTTGTAATAAAAATTTTTTTTTTACTTTGTGAAAAAAAAATGCTTTTTAAGAAAGCATTTTTTTGTCGGTGTTTTTTTTAATGCTTTTCCAAAAGCTTTTTTTTTATAAGAAGTGCTTAAGCCGTTCATTTGCTGATTTACTATGTTTTGATTTGTTTCTTTTGGATGTAAAAGGGGAAAGCTTTATATTTTTGTGGGTTTTATTTTTATTTAATTTGGAATTGCTTTTTTGTGGCAGGTTTATACGCCAATGTCTAAGCTTCATGTATCAAAATCATGTTTACTGCGGACATTTCATGTTCTTCAGGAGAAAAAGACAAAGCTTACTTGTTGACACTATATTTTTAACTAAAAATATTTATTTAATAATTTCACGTCTTTTTGTCCGCGTTTGATTATTCGGCGTCTTTTAACTGCGTTTTATTATCCGTCTTTTTGTTATTGAATCTTTTTGTCCGCGTGTTTTTTTTAGATGTTCTTTTTATCAACGTTTTTTTTTGTCCATACAAAACGTTTTAAACCATTCTATGAAGTTAATTTATCAAATAAGCAATAAAATGATAGTTTCAGAAAAATTGTACAAAATTACGGAGTTATTGACTTTCTACAATTTCTATTTATTTTTATTAATATTTTCACGATTTTGATCTTTGTTATTCGATTAAAAATTTATCAACTGACGTGGCCTAAATTCAACGCGGTGGGAATTAAAAGTTTAAATGAACGAAATATGTTTCTTAAAATTTGAATTAAAGCCATCAAACAAAAAGTTTCGGCGTACTTTTTTCAGCTTTTTAACTCACTGTATTCACCGTTTTTTTATAAATTTAGCTGAAAAAATATGAAAATTACAAATTTCAATTTTTCAAAATCAAAACAAAAAATTTTTTTTAGTATATTTTTTTTTTTTTTACACAAAAAAAAACTCTAAAATATTACTCTATTTTACCATTTAATGTTTGATTATTGAGAAATCAGTTGGTGGAAAACAAATGGTATTTGAGGACCCATGTATTGAAAATGGAGTTGTCTAAATAATTTTTTTTACTTCTATTTTTTTCAAAACATTTATTTATTTGTATGAAACTTTTAATTAACTTTTTTTGAACAGATGTGTAATGGTATAACGAAATTGAAAAAAAGTATTCGGTCAAGAGGAATTAAGACTCGTGTCTAGAAGCGATAATCAGTTTTGCATGATATTTTAATCGTTTAATTCGTATTGTAAAGCTGAAAATTATATATCCACATATTTTTGGGTTAGAAGAATTGATTTTGCTGTTTTTATTTTTTGCTTTGATAAAAAAAGCGTTTTTTATAAGATGAAAATATTGTTGTTACTTCAAACATTTATTTTTCTTTTGCAAATGTGTCATTCGATGTGATAAAAGTGCAAATAGAATTTTTTTGATTGTGTATGTCTGTATGTCGCTCGCTAGGGTATTGGAATTGCATTAAAATTGCAAAAGGTTTGGCAGTTTGTCCTTTTTTTTGTGTTTGATAGCTTATTTACCCCCAGAGTTGTTTCAAAACTGTGAAATTGGATTATTACTATTCCAAGCTTGCATTTTATTTTTTTTTGCGACATGAATATTCTTTTAACAGTCGATTATTTTTATTAAGCGTGCGTTTTGAACGCTGTTATTTTTTTAAATTTGTTTATACAATTGTTAGATCCACTTTTACATTAGTTTAAAATGCTATTTTAAAATGTTTTCATACATTTCATAAAATTTTATATCATTTTCTAAACTGTCAAAAATTTGTAATTTTTACCACTACAATTGGTTCATTTGTTTTGTTAAATAGTTAATAAACGATATTTCGCAATTTTTTTCAATTTGTTAAACAATTCTTTAAAGTAGTGCCAGTGGTCAAATTTAATATAATAAATGAGCAATTTAACGAAAATATAATGTTGTCACACAAAAAAATTGAAAAACTCGAATTTTATTGAAGCCAAACCAAAAATACTGAAAATAGGTTGAAAACGCAAAAATTGCAAAACAAAACGCCAAAATTTAATACACAATGCCAAAAAAAGTATTTATTGAAAAGCGCCATTTAAAAAACTGTTCGAACTTTAGTTTTTTTAATTTGAAGTACGTGTGCTGCATATTTTGTAAAGAGCTCCTTTTCTGTACATATGTAAATGCTCATCTATCAATATTGACGTCTGAAGAGGCTGGAGGAGTTGTTAATTCAAAGTCTGAAACAATTGCATAAACAAAAAGACAGAATTTAAACTTTTCTTTTCAAATTTGAAAAAAAAAGCATTTTTACTTTGCGTCTCTTTTAAAATTATTAGTTTAAAAAATTTTCAAAAATTAAAAATATAAATTTTTTTTAAATTTAATGAAAAAAAACATAAAAAATGATAAAACGTTAATAACCAAAAATGTTTGCTCTTTGATTTTTATAATTCTGAAAAATGATTTCATTTTTGGGGCAAACGACAAAAAAATTTTAGTTTTAAATTTTTTAATTGTAAATTTTTTTTTGGCTTTTTTAAGTCTTTAATAATTTAATTTTAGCCTTTAATTTAGTTAATTTTAATGTAAAATGTCCTCTTATTGAGTATGGTCGCCGTTTAGCCTTGAGTTTATATTTAAGTTTATGCTTAGGTTATAGCTTTAGCCTAGGCTTAGACTAAAGATTTGTTTTGCGCTTAGAATGAGTTTTATATTTTACATTTAATTTACGATTTGGTTTGATTAGGCCAAATTTGGTTGTTGAGTTACGTTTGAAAGTGAAAGAAAAATGAAAGAAAAAAGAGAGAATGCAGTTTTTATTTTCCATTATAAAAACTGCATTTCCCAAAGGGCAGGCGGTGGCTAGGTAGTCTAGTAGATACGACGCTTGCCAAATTACCATTTTGTTTTGGGTTCGATACTCACTCAATCTTTAAGGAAATTTGTACCGCGAAAAATTTTCTTTTACATTACGTTCGTGTTTCACATATAAACCAATGCCTCCTTATTTAGTAAATTGGGTCGCCAATTAGACTTAAGTGTATATTTAAACTTATGCTTAGGTATTAACTTAGGTTTGGGCTTGCTGAATTTTATATTTCAGCTTAAGCTTTGGTTTTACTTTTAGTTTTGCCTTCAGCTTAGCTTTGATTAACGCTTAGGTATAAGTTTGTGCCTAGGGCTAGGCGTGAGTGTGGGTTTAAATTTAAAAAAAAATTAGCATTGAATTTTAAACCTGTAATAAGACTTAAGTTTAAGATTTGGTTTAGGTTTATGCTTAGCTTTAGCCTGAATAATAAACTAAACTTTTGGCATTTTTATCATATGATACCCACTTATTTATTTGTTTACAGTTTGAAATCAATTTGCAAAAAGTTGAATTGAACGCGGGAAAACAGAGGAAATTTAAAAATAATGTTTTCTTTTTAAATTTTGAATAATTTATGTTTTGTTTTTTTATGAATGATATAATCTAGCGCCAAAAAATGTTTTGTAAATAATTGTAATATTGTATTATGACTTCAAAAACTAATAATTTTGTGAAGATCAACATTTTTTTAGTAACAAAATTAAAAAGAAAGAAAAAAGACGTAAAATAAGCTTTTTATTTTGTATTTTGTAAAATTACATTCAAATTTTGATAAATTTCTTTAATTTTTTGTAGAATGGATGGCTGTGAACTGTGTTTTGCAGTTGTGGCAAAATGTCATTATAATTAATGTTAATCCACAATAAAGTGTAAAACCGAGGATTTTAAGTTTTTTTTACTTAATCACCTGGGCTTAAAGGCTAAGTGTAAAACCCTTTGTCTCTTTGTTTAAATTGGCTGTGCCATTTCTTTAAGCACAAGTTTAGGCTTAAGCAGTATAGCGGAACTTACAAGCCGTCAATAATTTTGTCAGATAAATTTAAGTCAAACGAATTTCAGTCTTTATTGAGCCTTTTTTGAGCCTTTTTGAGTTTACGTTTAGTCATAATTTTACCAGTTGACTTTAAATTTACTGATTTAAAAGCTTAGGCTTAAACTCGCTTTGGCACGCCAAAAGGCCTAGGCTTAGATTTTTTTAGTTTGATCACTTCAATAAATAAAATTGGCTTATTTTATTCTTAAAGGGCTCAAATTTTTACGAAATTGTGAGAAAAGCACCAGTTTGCCAGTTTTGCGCTATATATGGTCTCATTGATCTCGTTGAAAGTTCAAGGGTAACTCGGTTTACTTTGTTACAATTTTATTTGCTTTATTTTTTTTCTAAAATTTAGAACAAATATAGTTTTTACAATAAGAAAGTGGGGTAAAGTAGATTCGATTCAGCACAAATTTCTTTATACAACTTTTTATACTCCATCCAGATTGATCAGATTTAAGCAGTTTTATATTACATTCCAAACAAAGTAACCCGGGTGGTTTTGTTTGCCATTGTATACTACAGCTGGGTAGTCCCCTCACCACGGGCATAATTATTTAAAGTTTTTCAATTTCCCAAGTGATTCAGCTTCGATAAATTAATAAAGTTCAATTTGGTCTTTCCAAAACCTGACGCCCAAAAAAATGGAGGTTTTGTGCACAAATGTCACAACTGATACAATTTATTATGTCAAATGTTTCCATTTTCACATGTCATTTTTGTTCCTTAATTCAAAAATGTTAAAGCAACAAAGTTGTCATCTTTGAAACGTTAAAAAGAATATTTTTTTAATATTTAATAAAAATGACAAACTTTTTTTTTATTGTTTATAAATACTTTGATTTGTACCAAAAATCAATTTGGACTAAAGACAAATGGTTTCAATAAATTTTTTTTAAGTAATCATATGATGAGGTTTGCCATATATTTTGTTTTTTATACTTAAAAATAAAAAAACATGTGAATGCTTACGCATCCTTCAGACATTGTCTTCTAATTTAAGGCAAAAAACTTTTTTTTTTTTCTTTTTTTCTTTTTTGTTTATCAGTTTTTTTCCTATTCTTTTTTTTTTGCTTTAAATGTCTAATGGATTAAATTTCGGTTGTTATTGCTGTTGCTGCTGTTGTTGACTTACTACTACTGCTGCTGCAGCTGATCATGCTCCTGCTTTCTTTGTTTGTGTTTTTTGGCGTTTCATAAAAAAAATTTTTTCTTTTCGCTTTTTTTGTTTATCAAACATTTTTCTTTTAAGCTTGAAATTTGTAATGTTTGCATTAGCTTTTTGTTGTTGTTGTTAGCTTATTCCTGCTTATGACGCTCTGCCCAATTTTTATTTTTGGGCTTTTTTAACGTTTCAAAAAAAAAGGTTAAAGGCAACATAAAACAGTGCACCGAAAATCACAAAATAAAAATTGTTTTCTTTTATTTTATGTTTTGAACTTAAATTGTTTAATTTTTCGTGGAAGTCACTTTGGATTTTTTTTAGGGTAAAAGATGAAAGAATAGTTATCATTAAACAGTTATTTAAAATTGTGTATATAAAAACACTTTTTTTTGTTCATAAATTCTGAAAGCTTTTTTTGTTTATAAGTAGAATTTTTTTGTCTCAAGTTTTCTTTAAATTTAGGAGGAACTAAAAAATGTTTGGTTGTTATACTTTTATTTAAGGCTCATGTTTGCTTAATCACTGACAGAAAAAAATTGTTGATTTTTATTTGGACAAGATAATTATTAATTTTTCTAGTTTAATTTTTTTGGTTCTCTTTGTTGAGTTTTTTTGACGTTTGTAGTAATTGGCGAAGTGTATAAAAATGATTATTTTCAGTTTTATAATTTCGTAAATGCTTTTGCAGTTGGTTGCTGAAGTCCTTATTGACAGTTGGAGATGGCCATTGACTTAAACTGTCTTAAGTTATTGTATTTCTGTTTTAGACTAGGACAGAAAGAATAGGAAAAAAAGAATAGGAAAGACGTATGATATTAAAAAAAAAGACAGTGCTTCACCTGAATCTTGATAACTTATGATAATTTTTATGGTTTTCAAATTCTCAAATTTTGCAGTTAACTCACCAATTGCCGAGTTGACGCGGAGTTTTATCACTGCTTTTTGAAGCTGTTGTACATATAGCAATTTAAAATTTAAGGCTGAGCCGAACAGTTTCTTTTCCTCGCCAAATAGTTTTTTTATATCTGCTTAATCACTTTGTGTAAAAAAACCCCTCACCTCTACCTCCATCGTTTACATCATATGAGAAGTGGGAGGTGCTAGGCAGAGCTTATTTAAATTAACAATTTTATAAACTTATAACCATTTTTTCGTATATGCCCTTGACGGCGGAGGGAAGTTTACTTGAATTTATTGGAGGATACAGTCTATTCAATTAAAAGATGATAGTCATTTCCTTTTCCCCTCTCTTCTTTCCCACTGTTCAATGAGGTGGGGGTCTTATGTGAAAAAAAAGTATAATTTTTTTTTGAACGATTATTTTTTTTTGGCATTTGATCTCTACGTATTTTTTGTTCCGTTTTTATAGCATTTTTTTTTTCGTTTTAATGGGTCTTTAAAAACACATTTTTTGAAAACATTTCACTCGGACTAATTAACAATTTTTTTTTTTTTTTTTCAATTTTTCTCTAAGCAAAAAAATTAATTAATAAATATTATTCTTTTTTTTTTGATCAGGCAAATTTTTTTATAAATTTATATAATTATAATTTTTTTCTCTGTTAGTCTGATAGAACATTGAATTGTTTTCACAACTTTTGTCTAATAATAAGAATATAAAAAAAGTGTGATTTCTAAATTTTTTTATATAAATATACGTATAATTAAAGTCATTCCAAATTTTGAATAGCTTTTAATGTTTAATGCTTTACTCGGCCTCCCTTTCTTGTGGCCCATTGTTCTGTCTTTTCTTCTGTTTTGTAAATGCTAATTTTGTTGAGTATTGTTTTAATCTAAATTTTCAAATAATTAACTGTTTTGCAGTAATTTACGTTTGTTGGATCGATAACGGCGACAGAAACGCAAAAAAATGTTTCGAAACTTTAATTGAATATTAGTCTAAGCTAATTTTAGCGTTTCCTTTTTTTTTTATATATTCGTTTTTATGTTTTTTGTTCTTTTTTTTTTGTACATCATTGTCTGAACACATTTTTCTTCATTTCCATAAATTTTGCACACACACGAGATAAAAACGCAAAAAGCAATACAAGAATATGAAAAAGTGTGGAATTAAAAAAATAATGCACTAGAATATTCAAAAAAAAACAAGCACGTTATTTTTTTTCTTTGCGTTTTCGGCTTGCGAAATTTAGGTGTCAGGCCACCGAACAGCGCCTTTTTTGTTAGTGCGTATGTGTGTCTATGTGAGTTTTTGTTTCTAATGTTGTGTGTGATTTTGTTTTTTTGACGCCAAGTTCTTTCCTTTTTATACAATACATATTTTGCGTTTGTATTTCTTTTTCCTTTTTTTTTACGCTGCAAAGCAAAAAGAAGTGCGTAATTGCATTGTATGTGTTTGTGTGTGTGTGTCAGGCTGTGGCTGGCATCAGCTTTTTTTCCACTGATTTTCTACTCGCCAGCCGACCGGATAGAGACAATTACATAACACAAAATTGTATTTTTTTTCTTTCTTTTTTGAATAGAACGTAAAAGTAAAGGCCAAAGTTTTCTTTTCTTGCTCTTCACGTCCTTTTGGTTAAATTTTCTTCTTTCTTCTTTTTTTTTTTTGAAAGACGTTGACCTCTTACTTACTTGTTTTACACAACCCTTTTTTCTGCTGTGTTCCTCCCAATTTGTTTTCCCTTCATTGTTCTAACGGCTAAAAAGAACGCCTTTCGACTTTTTTTGCGTGTTTTTAGGAAATCAGTTGGCTTTTTTTATTTGAACTGTGTGTATTTCTTCTTTAATGTATTGCGTCTCCTCCTTACCGTTCGGTTGCTCCTTTTCAGTCTTGTACGACGTGTTACTTTTTTCGCAATCGAACTTTTTTATATTATATTTTAACATATTTTAAAATGTAATCTGCCTTTTTTTCTAATTATAAATTTTTTTTCACTTTTTTTTCTTACATAAAAGTTTTACTCATTTTCGAGATTATTGGCCTTTTTAATAAGCGTTCCTTCCCGTCTGGCCTGTTCAAACATTTCTATTTAATTAACTTTTTTTGTCATTACGGCGTTCCTTTTTCTTCGATTCACAAAAAGTGATTTCGTTTTAAAAATTGAAATTTTTAAACGTTTGTTGATTTGCGATCAGCGAAAAAACCTCTTTAATTTTCCAATCAGTTCAATTAAAGTGTTGTTTTTTTTTTCTCACGTAAGTTTCTCCAAAAAAAAAGAGTTTTGGAGGAAAAATAACTTACTTTTTAAATAAGGAATGGGCGGTCTTATCTGCTACAAGATTTTTTTATACAAACAAACAATTTCATTCCCATACATACATAATTGACAAAAAAATTTTAGGAGGGAAAGGGAAACGTGAAACGATACAACAAATAATAAAAAAAATTACTGATGAGCAAAACAAACACACAATTGGGGAGAGCCAAAATAATGGCACGGAAATGCACTGATTTTTATTACTGTTTTTTTCTTCATTTTTCCCCACTTTTAATTTTTTTCAGAAAATCGTTTCAGTTTGGTTTTATTGTTATATAATTTTATGTTATTGTTTGTGTGTGCTTGGCTGTGTGGCTTTTTTTCTCCAGCCGATGGAGGCGCCGCCCAAACTTATTTTTGATTGTTTTTTGAATTTGTTTTAATTTTTTGTTTAGTTTTATGCCGTATTTTCTGAGATTGAGCCTAATGTTTTAAGGGGTCTTGTCTATGAGCTTATTTTTTTAATTTGATCTATGCTATTTGGCCTAGTCGAACCTCTTACAAGATACACCTAGGGGGAGGGGGGATGTATCTTGTAGCCGGAGTAAAATTTTAAAAAGTATCTTATAGAGAAGGTATCTTATACAGAGGTTTGACTGTATTTCCTAGTTCGTGATACACTGCTTTTGAGTATTTTGTATTCTATTGTGTATGCATAAGCTTAAAAACATGATCATGTTCATAGCCTTGCCTTTGCCCTTGCAAGTCGACACAAGTTGGCTAAATAGCTGAGGGTTGGTCAGTTGTCTAATACACATTGTTTGTAACTTTTAGAAGTCGAAAGTTGTTTTTTTGTGCCTGGCAAAAATAGTATTATTTTTTGTTTACTTAATTGATTAATTTTTGTTTTTTGATCGCCAAATTTTTGATAAATTATTTTGCATGTAAGACATTACTTAATTTATAATGTCGTGCAGTCTTGTTTTGTTATCGGCTTAGGAAAGAGACCTTGTTTACAAGTGCACAACAACCATTACAACAAGGAAACATGGTGGAAAGCGTCAAACAAAATGTTATTTTATGCTTTCATAAATAAGTTGTTAAAAAATTGTTTTCTGTTTAAGTAGATTAAAAAAAGTGTATAAAGTAAAGATATATCCTATTTTTGAATTGCAAAATTTCAAAAAAAAAGAAAGTCGCACACAATGCCCCCAAAAATGTTTCCACCCTCCCCTTCCGTAAACAAAATATGGAAAAACAATAACAAAACAATATGAGGGAAAAACAAAACAAATATTTTATTGATGTTTACGCGATCTTTTGTGTTCGTTGAGTTTTGTTTTCTCCTTTTTAAACACAACAAGAATAATTTCTGTTTTTTTTTTGTTTTTGTAGTCAACTTTAGTTATTTTTTTTACTTTTAAAGAACAACTTATTTATTTTTATTTAAAGGAAATGTTTTTTTAGGCTTCTTGTTCTTAGTTGTTTTACTTGGATAACGGGGATGGAGGAAAGATGGAAGGCTAGGAAGAAGGTGTCTGAATGCAGGGAAATGCAGGAGATGGGAAGAGAAAGGGTGGCAAGAAGGAAAGCCAAGAGGATGATGCAGAAAAAGAAGATGCGAAATGGACAAAGTAAGAAAGGAATGGTAAAGGCTTTGAATTAAGAGAAGTAGAAAAATGGTCAAAAACCTGAAGGAAGGGGGTAAGATTAGCCAAATGGATAAACAAAGATATTAATGAGGTATAAGAAACAAGAAAAGAAAAGTAACAGAGACAGGATCGCGGGATCAAGAAATGAACTCCGTGCGAAGAGGAAGGCTAACCCTATGCCAAAATTCCGACAAAAAACAGTTATGAAAAAGGGAAGTTGTGACATTTGTATAGTTAAGGCCTAAGACAAACGTTATTGTTTTAATTGTAACGCCCATATTTGGGCTTGGCCATTCGTACCAAATTTGTTTATTGTTTACCATTTTTTTTATTCACTTGCAAATTTCTTTTAAAAATGTTTTTACATTAAAAAAATTTTTCTTTTGGCCCCCAACAAAAACAATTTAAAGGGTCGAAACTCGGCGGACTTTCGTTTCCATTTTTCTTCCTTCTTCAAACGGTTTTGTTATATTGTAAAAAATTTTTGCTCTTTCAAAAATTGTAAAAAAACGCAAAAAAAAAATTAATTATTAATACTTTCATTTATATATTAGTTAGCCTTGAAGTTTGGTCATCATTCCCCCCCGTTTCTCCCTTTCCTCTGATAAATAATATTAGCGCATATTTTTTGGCGCTGTTTATTAATTTCTTCCTCCTGCAAAACATGGAGGGAGAAAATTTGCGCAATAAATGATTGTGTTCTCATTGAAAGTTGCATTTTGTTTCAACTTCTTAGTTTACATTTCCGATTTGGTAAAATATTAATGGTTTTTTGGAGGATGCGATTTGTGTTTTCGAGTCAGCAATTGTTTTCATAGAAATTTTTCTTTTTGGACGCAAAAAAGAAGCTAAGCAAAAGTTGAACTTTAGTGTTTATAAGCGAGTGCTGAAAAGCTCACGTTTTCTCAATTTTTTCTCCTTTTTTTTTGTTAACTAATTAGCGTTTCATTTTGTTTTTGTCTGGTGGACAGAAGCTATTACAATATTTTTCTTATTAAAAAGGCAGCCTTCGAAGTTTTTTTTGACTTAAATAAGTTTTGTGTCCCAACACGATTGGCTTTTACCGTAATTTAGTGCAAGCTGATTTCAACTTTTAATGAATTGTTCTAAATTTTTTTACGTTTAAATTTTTTTTCATTATTGCTACATTTTTGTGTTATAAAAACGTTTCCATTAGTTTTTTTATCTACGCGGCGATGATGAAAACGCCGTTTAATTTTTTTAACTCTTCTGTAATAAAGTTTTAAGCAAACACATGATTATTTATTTTTTTACCCCACTTTTAGAAAAAAGTCATTTTTTGTGCTGAAGAAATTATTTGAATTTTCAATCATTTTATTCGTATTCTAGTGGAATGGCAACAATCGATTGCCTTAACGCCTCCAAGTTTCAGCGTCAACGTGAATTGATGGACATTTGGCGGAACGTGATGCCAAACTCGTCGTCGGCCATTGCAAATCCCATAACGGAGCCGTCCACAATGCTTTTAAACGCAGGGCAACAACAAAAATCCGGCTATGCGGCAAAGCCGGAAAATAACTTGAAAAATTCATTCTTCTTTCCGGAAGAGTCGAATTCAAATGAGTCAAATCTAGAGACGAACACCAACGCCTGGGTAGGTGGTGTCGAGCCGTCTAGCAAACAATCAGGCAGCCACAGCAACAACAGTTCTAGCAACTATTTTAATTTTCAGTACGGCGCTGACAAGTTAGGCGCGGCTAGTGCTCCCAAAAATACTACTGCGTCGAACAATTTCTATCCGACCTCATGCTGGTCGCCCATCCCCAACAATGAAAACGCTTCACTGTTTTCTTCGTGGAGCAACGTCTACAATTGGATCAACTCGACCAATCCAGAGGTAAGAGAATATCAATCAGACAAAGTCTTAAAGAAAATTTATATTTGTAAAGATTTTTTTTTTTTCGATTGCTTAACTTTTGAAAAAAAATTTGGAGACAAATTTTTTGTCTGAAAAACGTTTTTTGCTCTTTCCTCTTCTTATTCTTCCCCCACCAATCTTACCCCGCTTGCACTCCTCAATTTTTTCACGTTGTTTCATTATATTCCGTCTTCAACTTTGCCTTTTATTTCTACCTTTCAAACTACAGCCAAAAAAAAATTACGAGGGTGAGGGGTAAAACTTTTTTTTGCCCAATTATTCTTTAATCTTTATTTTATTAAAATAAAACTAAAAAAATGAAATAATGGGAGAAGAATTGGTTCACATCCGTACCAACAAAAAAAAACTTTTTATACATTTTCAAAAAGAAAAAAGAAATAAACGGCAGAAATTGATTGCACTTTTTTAAGACGCATTTTTTCGAATTTTTTGAATGAAAAATTATGGCGTAGAAAAAAGGTGAGAACACTGAATTCTTAATTTAATAATTTTTTGTTCGTTTTTCTGGTCGAACCAAAGTTTAAAAACATTGAGACAAAAAAATTTAAATGACAATTTTTTAACAAGCACCACTTGGTTAAAGGAAATAGTGTTAGGACAAAAACAAAAATGTTGTCCGGCTATCTTTTGGCTGTTTTTTTTTGACTAAAAATTATAGCTTTGATACATTTATTTAAAATTATGAGTAACAAAATGCACCAGACAGACGAATTACAGAAAAAATTTTTCTGAATTAATTTTTTTTTTGCATTTTGAGATGTCCTTTTATTACTTTATTCTATTTTCTTGTAGTTGAACAGAACAAAAATGAATTGAAAGTGTGGTAGACTAAATTTTTCATCATCAAATTTTTTTAATAATTTTTGTTGAATAAATTAAAATAAAAGGAAGCGAAATAATTTGATAAAAATAAATCAATTAGACGATTGCAGTGAATACGGAAATTGGGACAACTTTTGGGGGGCTAAAAATACCAAAACTATTTATTCGGTATCGACTTGGAACACAAATTAAAATTCTGTTTTGGTTGTTTTTGTTTGGAATTGGAAAAGCTGACCAATTTTTATTTTACCGGAATTTGGGCGTTAAACTTGTTAAAGAACGGAAAAACAATTCTGGGATAGTTTTGAAAATTTATGGGTTTGAATTGATGGTTAATTCGCCGTTTGCACTCCCACCCATTATATTGTCCATAAATTTGGTGTAGACCGATGTCTGTCGCTTTAATAATAAGCTTTCATAAGACAATAAAGCTTTCACGCCATAATGTTTGTCGGAGAAATGTATGGCGCAAAATAGTCGTCCTTTAAAGGACCAACGCCCATGTGTATGATGTCGAAAATTAAATGTCTGATGCCCCAAGACCATAAATAACTTGGCGCATAAACGTTCCACAATTTTTTTTGCTAGTCCTTTTCCGTTTGTTTATGGTGCAAAATATTATAAAGTGAAGTGTAAATTGCATATTTTGCATAATCGCGTTTTTCTTGCAAAAACCAGACGTTATTTTTGAAAACTTAAAAGTCTAAAAAAATATTTGTTGAAAAAAACAATTTTTGCAGAACGATTTTTTGAAAAAAAAGTTATCAAAAACAAACTATTTTGAACTTTTATTTCAGACGTAGCACACTTTTATTTTCGTCTTCTCAGAAAAGGAACCAATAGCAATGGGACTGGACTTTTAAACTAAAAAATACAAAAAAGAGCACTTTTGATTTGTTTATTGCGATTAAATATTGAGGCTGTTAAATAGTTCAAAAATACATAAAGTTTTAAATTTAGCAAGGGGTCATGTTTAAAAATTTAAAAACCATTTAAATCTTAAAGCTAAATGGTGAAATGAGTTTGGTTGAGCAATTCGAATCAAATGGAATACTGCACACCCGATATTTCTACAATAGAATTTGATTTTTTTTCACAGCAAAGATTAAAAATCAGCCAAAAGTAATACAGATAACTGGTTCCGGGTCACCCTCCTTTAACAACAAATATAAATAACACATATTGCATGCTTTTTTTTGCTCATTAAATTGCTTTTGCGCTTATTAAACTTGCTTTGCAATTTTTTCAGCGGTGTTTAGTTAAATTATGCATTTCCGCTTTCCTCACTATTCATGGAATTGTTTTTCACGCTCTCAAAATATAAAAAGTGCTCTCTTGTAAAATAGTTTTTTTTTGTTATTTTTAATTTCCACAGCTTTTTCTTCGTAAATTTTGGACTCTTTTTTCGTTTTAAAGGGAAAAGCCTTTCAAAGGATCAAACATTCTAGTGAATAGAATAGAAAGAAAATGGAACGCGCGTCAAATCTAATAAGAAAAGTTCATAAATTAATTCTGTTTTGAAATGAAAACAAAATGTTAAAATTTTTGGAAAAGGAAAAGCTTATATTTTTCTTTTTGAAAAAAAAGCAAAAATTTTTCGAAAAAAAGTGATCAAAAAGTATAAGCATTAAGAATAGTTAAAGCATAACATAATAATGTTTTTTGGAACAACCAAATTGAGATAAAATTCTACCTCTTTTGAAGTAAACCAATTTTTATGCCACAACTGCAATTCTTCGTTATCGCTAAATGTAACTCTTTTTTTTTTCCAAAAAAAGCCAAAAAAAAAAGAAAAAAAGAAGCTATGTAGCCTAAGCCATGTTATAGAGCGAAACGATAGCTACAAAATAATATATAACATTGCGTAAAACAGAGTTCATAAAGAAACAAAAAATGATAAAGAAAAAACCGCACGAACATATTTACTAACCCAATACTTTTTGTTGTTTTCTTCCATATTGTTGTTAGTTGTTGTTTTTTGAATTTTGTTGTTAGTTTCAATAGGCTGATAGTTTTCATATTGCTGATATTTTGTTGTCAACTTCGATAATTAAGCTAGTTGTTGTCAGTTTTAATATCCGTTGTTACTTCCAGCTTTGGTATTGGTTTCAATTTTTTTTGGCTGGCCATAGATTATGTTGTTGATGTTTGAGGTATTTCGTTTTATGAAAAGAAAAACTTTTCTATTTTAATCTGTTTATTTGTGTATATTTATTTATTATTTGTATGCGGTTAAAATTGTTGTTTTTGTTGTGTTTTAAAGTTCCTTTTTATTATACACAAAATACATACAATTACATAAACAAAAAAAAATTGTTTGTGTTCTTCGTTTTTTTTGTCATATTAGAGTTCAGAAATTAGGTGGCCTGGCACGGAATGGAACGCCGTTTAACTCAATTGCATTTTTTTCTGCTCCTATTCTTTGCATCCAGCCGCCGCGTCCTTCTTTATTTCTCACTTTTTTTGTCAGCTTTTCTTTTCGCAAGAAAAAGAAAAAAACGCTCGCACTCAACTTTTTTCTTTTCAACATCACATATTTTATTCCTCAGCGCTGTGTACTTTAAAAATTGTGTTTTCGCTGCCAACAGCAACAGCGAAATAAAAATAAAAAAAATAAACAACAACTTTGTAGTGCTTGGTGTTTTGTTTTACAAAAAAGAAAAGAAACGTTGGCCAAGTAAATAATAAATAGAAAAAGTAGAACAATAGAAAATAAATTGTTAAAGTAACATTTGCAAAAAATAAAAAAAAGTTTACAAAAACATTTTTTTTCTTTTATTTTTGGGGGACAAATAGTAATGTAACTTGATATAATCTTGTTAAAAACCTATAAATTTTAAATCTTTTAAGCTTCCATTTTCAATGGAGAATTAGCAAAACAATATTTGCCCTAAATTAGAAAAAGAAGTAAACAAATTGTTTACGAAAAAAGAAAATTATATATATTTTTTTGTAATCTTTGAAACGCTAAATTTACAAAACAATAATTTTTTGTTTTTCGCTTTAGATGGGAAGTAGCTCGACGAGCAGTGAGGAGCGAGAGGAAAGCATTAAATCTGGTGTAATCGGCGCCGAATCCCCACTACCTCATTCGTCGACGTCCCCAATCAACAATATGCACAGCGGTAAGAACGCGCAGGGAGCTGATTTGTGGAGCGCGCAAAACTTTGGCGACATTTTCTCTAATCAACAGCCCCTGCGAAAGCAGATCGAGCAAAGTCGCTACGACTTTTCGGCGTTTGCCTTCGCCAACTCCAGTATGCAGCCAACTACAGCTGTGACTAAACACGCCCAACGCAAACGCTCCAATGAAATTGTTGTTTTGCCTGAGAAAATTGAATACTCCAATTTGCTGCAGGACTTGTTAAAATTTAATATGACCGGCAGTCAAGAAGGGCAATCATACAGCACTAAGGAAAACAATCAATACGATGTGCTCGATTACTTCAAAAACCTCGACTCCTCCAGCCACAGTCGAGAGTCAATGGGCGATAATTGGAAGGCGCAATTAGTCAATACAAAATTGGCCAACTCTTCCTTTTCGATGCCATTAATCAACCAACAACAACAACAGTTATACGAGGATAAGGAAGTAAAAGGCACAGCTGCGGTTTTGAATAATCGCAGCGACAGCGGCTATATCTCGCCCAAAGACTGGCTCTATAGCAACAGCAACATCAATGTTGCGCAATTTTCGAACGGCGCCGTAGCCGGCAACGAATGCAGCGCTCCCGAATTCTGGACCAGCAGCCAGTGCAGTAGCAGTCAAAGCAGCATCAACTCCCCCAATCAATTAAGTTTTGACGATGAACGCATCCACGCGCAAGCTGTAAGTTTTTTTTTATTTTGCTATGTTAGTATTCTTAAAGAAAAAACTTTTTTTTTAGATTTTCTATAGTGCCACCCACAATAACCGCACTTTTAATTAATTAAAATTCAATGTTTTTAGAACTCCGCCAAATACCGACCGATTGTTGGCCAACACCAACAAAACACAATGAACTACTACAACAATAAGGAAAACGTGACGCCTGAATTTCCTAACCGGAACATAAAATCGCCAAACTCCAGCGAAGACGCCGAAAACCGAAAATATCACAACCAAATGGATTTCCAGCAGTCCGTCTACGAGTACATCTACAATATGCTCATGCAAAAGCAGAACATCTCATCCATGTATCCATTGGGAAAACAGCAACACGCGCCTCTCACCTCCTCAGTCTCGATGCCGAAGCAAATGGCGCAAGGGAATTTTGCGACAAACTCAACGCACCTACCCACGTCTCCCGTCGCCAACACCGCCACAAAGAGTGCCAGCCACCCTATTGCCGCGCAGATCAACGCGCAGAAAATAATGCAGCGCCGTGTCGCCTCAAGTCTAGAGTTGCACGCGCGTTTAGAGGAGTGCATGGACCAGTACCGCCTCCTTGAAAAAGAACGCAAAAAAACGGAGGCGGAGTTGGCGCGTCAGAATTTGGGCAAACACATCAGTTCGGCTAATCGCTTCCCTATTCCACGACTACCCACGGCGCCGTCGCGCATCGACCGCCTCGTCGTTGACTTCTTTAGAGAACATGCCCGCGTCGCGACACTTCTAGAGAAAATGGAAGAGTTGCGCGGCAAATCTTTGGACGAAGAAGTACATAAGATAATGCGCAGTTTCCTTGACGCGGTTCGTCTTTTGCAGCGATGTCGGCTAAGCGAGCGCACAGCCATCCTCAAACAGCTGAAAGGCGAAATCGGCGCGTATAATGAGGAAAAAGGTAAGCTTAATTTTTTTTGCAAAACTGCCTTTTTTGTTGTGCGCATATTTTAATTTTTTATTTTCAGAAAACATTAATCTTGTCGCTGCGCTCAACTCTGTCAACAAAGTCGTTTTGCGCGCGCGCAGCGCCAACTGGTGCTCACTGATGTGGACAATCAACGCTAACGGCAAAACCGACCAACATACCAAAGAAGAGCGGCAGTCTCAGTTGCGCGCAATTCTCGACGCCAACTACGAGTTGGCGCCGCCGGAAATCAAGCTGAGCACACTCTGAGTGCCGGAAACACGGAAGCTTTTTTAGCCTTCTCCATGCAAATTTGTATTTGTACATTCAAAATTTTACGTTGAAACATTTTTTATTGTTGAATATTAACTAATTATACACTTCTTCCTCCTCTCACCCTCTTTGAGAAACCAGGTGTGGCCTTACTTCCTTCCTTTTTAATAGTTTCCTTTTTGCTTTTTTTTTCTTAAAATGTGTATTATTAGTCATAATTTTTCAATTAAAACAAAATCAAGCATTATTTAATGGCAATAGAAAACCCTTTATTAAATTTGTATTGGTTATTCCCCTTTTTGTTGTCTTCAGCCTCCCGGTCTACCACGTATTCGTCACTTAAACAAATTTTGTAGTATTCATTACCAATAGATAGAAAAAGCAAAAATTATATAAATTGTTGTGCTCTTAAAAATCCAACAGTTAAATGTTGTTTTCAAAAACTAAGCTTTAAATCTAGGCCTGAATCCAAGGCTTAACTGCGCTACCTAGTCTCTAAAGTCTGAGCTTCAGCTTCTTATTTAGGAGTAAATGTTAAACATATTATTGAGATCTAAGTTTAAGTTTTATAATTAAGCTCAGAGCTTAAGCCGAACATTTAGGACCAAAACTTCAAATCTCAAGCTTAATTTGAATGTTTGGGCCCAAAGCGTAAGCTTATTAAGACTATGATTCAGCCTATACTATAGGCCAAAAGAATGGGCCCAACCATTAGCTATAATCTTTTGCCCAAAAGTCTAACACCAAATACAATTCAACAATTGTTCATCATGTAGAAATTAAAACTTTGCAAAATATTTTTATAATTCTCCAATATTTTTTGCGTTCATTTATTTTGTTTTGTTATTAGAATACCAATAGACTTTCGATTAGTTTCTTTGTTTTTTTAAGTTTTTTTTTCTAATTGTAGGACCTAATTGCCTTAATTTACATATTTTTTTTGTACGCAGGAATAATTATTTTCTTAGGTTCATTTGTTTTACACTATATCAAAAATTTGAAGTTACCAAGCTTTTTTCTCAAAAAAAAAAGTTGCATAATATTTGTTTTACATTTTGTTTTTATGGCTATCCATATATATTTTGTTGCATTAAATTGTGTAATAACATTTTTTAAATATACCGTTGATAATATATTATATTTGTTTTCCTCCATTTTTTGTTTAATTATATTTGTTTCGGGGATTCTTAGTCGAGATTTTAGCGTTTTAGAAAAAAACAAAATTCACTTTAAAGATGGAATTTGAAGGAAAAATATTTGTGCAGTATTACCTTATTTTGTACACATCTTTTACTAGATACCAAGTTTTGAACAATATTTTTTTTTCAATGATTTATTCATTTGTTTTAATTTTGAAGAAAGAAAATAAAATACATATACGAATTAATTGTTTCTAAAATTGCAAAATGAAAAATTATTAGCTAACACTTGGAATGACTCATTTTTTTATCAGTCATCGGTTAAAACAATTTCTAAGTTAATAATGTAATTATGAATCATGTTGTTCAACGGAAAAAAGAGCATACTTTTATTACACATTTTCAATATCCATCAAAAATACCATTAAAAAAAAATAAAACGTATTTTAACACATTTTTGGTTTTTAAACGCTTTCTAAACCGGTATTTAGCCACAAAAACTACTTGAGAAAAATTTGCAACTAACATTTTTGGCCACAAAGAAGCTAAGTTATAAAAGATTTGGTCAAACAAACAATTTGGTCACAGAGACACTTTGTCAGAAAGGTGCTTGATCTCAAGACAGTTGTTCACAGTAATACTTGGTTACAAAATGTTTGTCTATGAGAAACAACGATAATTATTTAGATAAATTCTGGATTATATAACAAATTTTATACTCAAAAAATCTTACAATAAAACAACTCAAAAAGTAAAGAAAACCCCTCCAATTGATTGGAAACTTTCTAAAAAAATTTTTTGACGTATTTATCTAATAATATAAATTAATAATATATTCTAGTGATTATTTAATTTTATAGAGAATTTTCTCAGCTTTCGAATGGTATAAATCAGTTTAACAAAATTTTATTTCATAAATAAATACCATTAATTAAAAAACAATCAAAAATGCACCCAACAATTGATTGGAAAATTTTGAGTTTTTAATACTTTGTAGCGTAACCCTTTGCGTTAATGACAGCTTGGCATCTACGCGACATTTAATCAACAATTGTTTGAATGAGAAAATCAGGGAGTGCGTACCAAATTTGATTTACGGTTTTAAAAAGTTCGTCAGCATTACGATATTTTTGACCCCGCGAACGCCGTTCATCTTTACCTTAAACGATTTCTATGGGGCTAAAATCTGGCGATTGCGGTGGCCAAAGCATAACATTGACATCATTAGAACCTAGCCAGCTTTTTACAATTTTTGAAGTATGCTTAGGATCGTTGTTATGTTGGAAAATCCATTTATTAGACAAACATCTTTAGTAGGATAAGTAAGAAACATACGTTATTGTTAATTTTTTTTAAATTCAATAAAAGGTAAAAAATTTTTAATTTTTTTTTTGCGTGATGCAGTAGTTCACTTAAATCATGCTTTTCTCTTACCAATTTTTCAATAGTCTCACGTTGGAGCACAATTTCACTTTGGAGATCAGCAAGCTCTGACAATGAAGACTCGACACTATTTCGCTTTGCTAAGATGCGTGGTCGTGGCTCACTACTTTTTAAGAGAGGATATAAGATGAACCTGGTATAGGCGCACTAACTATCAATATTATACATAAGAAAAACACGGTTAAATAAATTTTTATCAGCCATATTTTACAATTTTTAGAGATTACTGTGAGAGTTTGACTTGTACAAAACAAGTAAAACTTTGCAAAATCAATGCAAACATACTAAGGGTACTTTTGGACATCATCACTAAATGCGAATTATCCTAACGACTGAGAAAAAGCCTAAAGACTGCAAAAAAATAGCCAAAAATATACTAAAATCAAAAAAAAAAATTCAAAATTTGATACACAACGCCACACAAAAAAAGGCGGAGTCAAATTTCTTAAAGTTACTTTTTTTTTTCATTTTAAAAATGCGAGTTCATCACGGAAATGTTCAAGAAAATATGAGATGAATTTCGTGGTTTTATCAATCCATTCCTAATTTGATTTTGTCTAAAAAATTGAACAACAGATTGGAGGAAAACCAATAATAGAACATACACACAAGTTTTTATTTTGTGTTAAATGGATTACAACGAATTTGTAAAACTTTTGTCCGTTACCGCGACCGTTTCGACAATTGGTTTATTTTTCTGCGGTCTTCAAATTTGTTCGCGTATCCGTCAAAGAGGGACAACTGATGGGACGGGAGTGGCGCCGTTTTGGCTTACACTTATTAGTTGTATTTTTTGGTTCGGCTATGGTTGGCTGCGAAAAGATGACACAATTTTGTTCGTCAATGGCGTCGGCTTTGGCTTTCAGAGCGTCTACTTTTTGTATTATTACTTGAACACGAGGCTAAAGGTTTGTTTTTTTTTTTGTCGTTTTCTGCATTCATTTTTTTACATTTTTAGCATTCGCTAAACAAGTTAATTCTTGTCGAGTTCGTCGTCTTTTTTGTAACTTATTGGCTGGTAAAGGGGGATATGTTATTGTCAACAAAAGAGAACGTACTAGGCATAATTTGCATGTGCCTCAATATTGCAACTATTGGAGCGCCATTGCTAGACTTGGTTTGTCGTTAATTTTGTTTTATCATTATACAAAAGTCATCGTATAAGGCATTGTTTTCATCGGTTTACGATTTTTTATTAGCATTGTATAAGAAATATTAATTACGTGGAAGCAAAACTTTTGAAAACGGCTGATTTATATTATCATATTATAGAATGTTTTGCTGGTGATTTTGTAGATTTGTTATTATTACACAAGCTTTGTTTCGAATTAGCTAATAAAAAATAATAAATTTCTCACATCCAATAAGAATTCTTCTTAGATTAAAAGCTGTGTAATGACTGCTCAACTTTTGGCCTTTCATAGAAAAGTAACCCTTATACGATTATGTAAAAAAAGGAAATCTGTACTGATTCATCTTGTGATTTTCAATTTCTGAGTTGTTTATTGTTAAATATTTAAAAAAAATTTACAGGGACAAGTTTTGAGGACAAAATCAACGGAAAGTCTTCCATTTATGTTGTGTGTTGGAAATTTAGCGGTCTCTGTGCAATGGCTATTATACGGTTGCCTTACCGACGATTTTTACATGAAGGTAAACTTTTGTTTGTGGGACCTACAAAATGTTGCGGGAAAAAGCGCCGAACACCGACATATTTCAAAACGTTTCAATTTTTATGTGTTTTTTTACAGTATTGAGAAAAAACTTTGTCCGATTATTAGTTTCGGATCTTTGGTGTTCTAATTTTTCTCAACCTTTTGGAGAATTTTTTAATGGCAAAAGGTTGGGTCAGCATATTCCATTTTTAATTAGATCAAACGACTTTAATCAAATACCTGTGTGGGCATTTTTTCAGATTGTCTGTATAGCAGTTTACTGCACAAAAATATTTTGACAACAAAATTATTTGAACCAAAAAGATGTGGTTTATTCAATTTGGGTGTTATAGAGCTTTACATAAATTTTGTGTTGCTTTCCTAAACGTATCGACTACCCCGTTTTTTCGAATTAATAATATAGCTTCATGAACAACGGTTAAATGAATCGAGTTATATGGGTTTTCGTTTAAATGTACGCCATATTTTGCTTTTTTTTGACTTTCAAATTTTTTTCAGGCGCCGAACACAATTGCCGTAATAATTGCGACGTTGCAGCTTTCACTTTTCCTCATCTACCCATCCAAATTCAAAGTGGTTTCGGTGACAAAGGATACCGAAAGCCTTCTTTAAACACAAATTCTTCAATTACAGAACTGTTTTTTTCTAACATTCGATTTTCGGTTCGAAACAAATTGAAATTCGATACAATTTTTTTAAATTAATTTATGACTTTTTAATATATTTTTTATTTATTAGATTTTGCGTTGAGTTATTTTTACTTTGTCATTTTTGCATGTAGCGTTTCCTATTTAAAACAACTTTTGTCTTCTTAAGTTTAGAGATAGGCTGAATTGGAATTCCTACGCGTTTGAAGCAAGTTTCCGAAGTTGCCTCTATAATTCTAACTATATTTTTTTAATGTGCAATATTATTGGTTAATGTTCAACTCGCGACTTATCTCAATATCTCTGCCGAATAATCACTTTTATGTTGGGCGCATTTTGGTTGACAGTCGTTTTATTTGTTTTATGGTTTTGACTCCAGATGTAAACATCTATTTAAAGCAGAGGATCACTTTCCCGTTCAAGTGTTTTATTGAACGAAATTTTGACTTTGCACAATTAGCAGTTTTATTCTCGTTGCCTGCAGAGCGGAGAATCACTTAGAAATCCCTTTCACTAGTTTTTTCATTCTTTCTAACGGGACTATAAATTAAGTTTAAGTTTAGTATTGAAGAATTTTGTTTTTGTGTTTATTGAGCTTGTTAAAAATGAATGTTACCCCGCATTTTTCCTCAACTCCAAGATTCTTGCCCACGCAGATTTGAGCGGAGACCGTCCTTTTATTTACTGTTAGCATAACTTAGTCCAGCTTTTTATTTTTAAGAAATCATTACGGGACTTTTTGTTGGAAGACATTTTGCGATGCAGACTTTTCTGCTAGTGGCATTTTATCAATTTTTTATGCTTGCCAACTTTGTTTAAGGTGAACTTGTTTTTTAATTTTACACAATTTATGTTTTTGATTGAAAATTGACTAAACAAATGAGCGTGTTGTGTGCAAATGTTCTTGCAACAAATGGCTTTTCCGACGAAAAGTTTGCTGCCGCTTAGTCATTATACAGTTGTTATTGCCGTCATCATGGTCTCAATGGTAACGTTAAAGTGACATATTGTTTTAAAAATGTCATTTTTAAAAATTATTTTTCTTATAAGAGAATACAGTAGCGGACAAATATATGTTTAACCATTATTAAAATTTATGTTTTAGCAAATTTTTGGGGTTTAATGCTGCGATTCCAAAATTAACTGGATTTTGTAGAGAGTTTAATTCCCTATCAAATTGGCTTAATCAGATTATTATTGTTGTTGAAATATATCAAATATGTTATTAGTACGGCTCGAGAAAAAAGTTTGAAGCCATAATTTCTTTTTAAGGGTCATTTTCAATGTTTCAAAACAGTATTTTCATTTAGATGTAAAATAAGCGCTTCATATTTCATGCTTCAATTAGAATTGGCT
Organism: Drosophila nigritarsus; assembly: GCA_035044305.1. Taxonomy (NCBI): domain Eukaryota; kingdom Metazoa; phylum Arthropoda; class Insecta; order Diptera; family Drosophilidae; genus Drosophila; species Drosophila nigritarsus. Next base: position 36,679 of record JAWNMF010000476.1, on the reverse strand, counting down.
GACTCATTTAGCAATAATTTCCAAATCATGGAGTTAGTTTTAGTTTTTCTATAGATTCAGCTTTACGTGTTTTCAAGTTTATATGAAATTAGAGACCACATAACTCGAATATGGAAGCTATCTTTCTATTGATTTTCACGAAATTTTTTTTTCTACGAAATTTTCTCAAACCTGAAATTAAATATACATTTATTTGTCCGCTGCTATATGTTTGATTGTTTCGTTATTCTCGACCTGCTTGTTTTCAAGGTTTATTTGTTTTATGTTTTCAATTATTCATATTGTTGTGATATTTTAACATTATATACATAAACAAATTATATATTAATTTTGTTTTTCTGAATTTTGTTATGTCAAAATTTTTTATGTGTAAAAAAATAAAGGATCTGTTATATCGAAAATTTGCTTTGGCAATTTCTATTTTTAAAATTTACTTTTGGTCAAATTTATTGTGCCAATAAATTTTCTGCTTCAAATTTTGAACTTATATAAGACTTTTATGGCGCTGGAGTTTAGAGGTGTTAAGTGGGTCAGTGACTTTAATTTTTGAATGAACCACTCTCACCCGACCACTCTAGGCTTAGGCCTAAGTAGGGGCTTTGTCGTTCTTTCCTTATTTGATTCCCTTTCTGCTTATCTCTTTCTCTCCTCTCTCACTCTCTCTCTCTGTCTTCCGCTCTATTCTTTCTGCTTTTCTATTCTCTCTGCCACCCTCTTTGCCCTACTCTTTTCTTAATCTCACTCTCTCTTTCTTTCTTACCTTGTGGCCCTGTCTCGTTCTTTTTTTCTGTCTTACTTTTTCACCCTTCTCTCTGCTTTTACAAATTAGAAATAGCTGAGTCATTTATTTGGCCTGATTTAAACGATCAATTGCTCATTTTTTAGGCGTCATGCGTTTGAATGAGAACGAGAAAGTTGTCGGTACGCGGTGTATTTTAATTCCTTACAAGGCGTTGCATGTTCCAAAGTACAATAATTGGATGCAGGTAGAATCTTTATATGTAATTCAACAATATAATCAACGTTTTTTTAACGAAAAAAATTTAACGGTTGCTACGTGTTTTTCGAAATACCGTACTCTCTCTCTCTCTCTCTCTCTCTCTCTCTCTCTCTCTCTCTCTCTCTCTCTCTCTCTCTCTCTCTCTCTCTCTCTCTCTCTCTCTCTCTCTCTCTCTCTCTCTCTCTCTCTCTCTCTCTCTCTCTCTCTCTCTCTCTCTCTCTCTCTCTCTCTCTCTCTCTCTCTCTCTCTCTCTCTCTCTCTCTCTCTCTCTCTCTCTCTCTCTCTCTCTCTCTGCTGTAGGAGCTGAGCTATAGTTGAAACCATTTTTTATAAGAAGCACAACCAAACGGTGTTTCTACTACTTTCGCATCAACGCTTTAATTTGGGACAGCACAGTGGTTGAAACTAATATTTTACAGACATTTATATTTTCATTTTTTGTTTTGATATCAAGTCGAGATCATTCAACTACCTTTTTTAATTTGAGAAATGTAATTTGAGGTCAGCGATAAGCAATTATTGTTTTTTCTAAAATGTGTTAAAATTGCATTGAATTTTTTGAAGCTTAAATGGGCCATCTAGTTACTGGATTTTTTTTTCGTTTTTGGCGCTGCCATTTTGTGCCGTCACACTGATGGTGCTAAAAAAAATCTGGAAATTGAAATGTTCGAAAAAGCTGGCATTTAAATGGGTCCTTGCACTGTATGTGTCAAAACAGCAGCGCCAGACCGGTTGCGCCCAGTTTTAGCTGTTTTTCACTTTGTATTACTTTAGGACGAGAATTTACTGCAGGCGACGTCGTCCGAACGATTAACATTGGATGAAGAGTTGGCAATGCAAAAGTCCTGGCACACTGACCCGGACAAGTTAACTTTTATCATACTCGATAAGACGACCTACGAAAATACTGGAAATGAGGTTTTTCTTTTTTTAAGTGATTATAAGGTTGTAGTGGAGCTGGACTTTGAAAATGTTTTTGATCACTTACATTTTCATTAGACTGTCTGAAATGCGGGTGTCCGACTTCTTTTTTGTTTTCTAATATTTATTCACTATACGGAGTCTCATACGCTAGCTTTATAAGACCTTTTACTACAAGGGTTTGAATGAGCTTCCTACTCTCTTATAAATTAACCTCCTATCTCTTATTTTGCAATCTATACGCCCTTGTCTTCTGGAAAAACTTAAACTTTTTTTTTTCTGTTCGAGTTAAGGCATTTTTTTTGTTTTTGACTATTTGCTTGTTAGAGGAGTTTTGCCTTGACAGACTGCCGGTGAACTTTTTGACTTTTATCTGATATCTTTAACATAAGGACTTTGCCAACTACGCCAACTTTTTACTGGAAGGACTTTTGGCCGAACTATAGAATTTTTGCGGTCGGACTAATGATAACTGGAGCAATTAACAATCTGGACTTCTAACTTGGATAATTTTGGCAGACGAAAAAATGAAATAGTTAAAAGCACAGCAAAAAGTTTATTGTCAAAAAGTCTGCCGGACAAGAAGTTCATCTAGCAGAAATCCTACTTGTTGAAAAGTCTGCCTGTCATATTACCTACCCGGCAAAAATTTTCGATCCAAAAAGAAATGGCCTAGTCGATGGAAAGTCCTTTGACGAACCGTCTGTTTGGCCAAAAGTCCTAAAGCCTTTAACATTGTTGTTTAATTATCTTATTTTTTTCCGTGACTGACTTTGTTTTTTTTTGTCAGATTGAAGCGATGGCCGGGGACATCAATGCTTTTTTAAATCCCGCCGACGACGACGCCGAAGGAGACCAGAAGGAAGTGGAGCTTTCCATTATGATCGCTGTGAAAAGGTTCCGCGGTCGAGGACTGGCGCAAGAAGCGATCGCACTAATAATTCAGTATGTTCATACGCGCCTGGCGTTGACCTCATTTGTGGCGAAAATCAACGCCGATAACGCGTCGAGCATCGCGCTGTTTAAGAAGCTGGGCTTTCGCGATGAGAAATTCAATTTGGTCTTTGATTGTTTTATGCTCAAATTTGATTTTGAAAAATTTATTGAGTCTTTGACCAAAAGCCAAAAATTGTTTTGTGAAAGATATGAATAAATTTGGTCGGGGACCATTCAACTGCTTTCAAAGTCTTAATACTGTTTTCTATGTGATGGGTTGGAGTGCCTGGGGCTACTGCATTGCTATCATACTAATTGTATTCCTAATTGGCGCTCTCGGTTATTGATAGCTTATCACCATTTTTGTTGTTGTAGTGCTTGATAAAATACGGGCAATTAGACTCACCGACATAAGTATGCGGACAGACAGACGCAGCCATAGAAGACATAGTAATAAAATGATATTGGGACGTGAAGCTGTTTAACCTGAAAACCAGTTTTCGTACAATATTTGCTGTATTAAAATGTTAAAAATTTGATAATGATACCGTAATAATGATTTTAAGCCGTTTTGAGACGACTGTCCATTTAGTGGCTTTCCATATTTCTTTTTTGCATGTTTACCGTTTTATCCTTGTCTTTTTATCCTATACTCTTCCAGATCTATGCTTAGGCCATAACTTTGGCGGTTACCAGATAAATGATGGGTCTAAAAAAGTTTTGTTGAAATATTTTTACTTATTAGTTGTTTATTCTTGTAAATATTGTTGTCTCCTTTTTTTATTTGTTGTTGAATTTTTAATAAAATTTTATTTGCAAACTTTCGCGTTATTTTTCACTTTTGAAGGTTTTGAACGTTTATTTTTATTTTTTTGCGCTGAATTTGAGTTTTTGCTTCAAATTGTCAAAGGCATATTTTGGGAGTATATACCATATATACTGTGATAGTAATATTTATTAACTGTTTCAGTAATTTGGCGAGTTATCGTTGCGGGATCACATTTATAAAAAAAATTAAAATTCTACTCATTTTTCCCTTCGTTTTCACGTCAGCTTTTTTAATAGTTTTGGAAAGATATTTTTTTCAAATTATTGATATACAGTCGAATCTAAAAGATACACTAAGGGTATTTTATAAAGCGGATTTACATTTTGCCAAACTTTAAAAAATTTTCAATATTGCAAAAAAAAATTTAAAGATGTATCTTGTAGCCGGGGTAAAATTTTTTTTAAAGTATCTTATAGTGAAGGTATCTTATACAGAGGTTTGACTGTATTAGCAGTATACGCCGAACAAAATTGCAAGATTTTTTTCAAAAAAATAGAAAAAATGCTCATTTTGCCTTTTTGCACAAAATCAACACATTTGCAAATGTGTTTTCTACAAATGCATTTGTAGAAGGAAAGGAAAGGCAAAATTATGGATATGTATGTTTACCTTTTTTTCTTGCACATTTTTGCCAGTTTAGCGTTCACTGTGCGATTAGTCCATTTCGTGGCTATCTCGCATTTCTTAAAAAAGTTGAAGTTTCCTGCTAAAAAATTGAATAATGTCGATATATCGTTGCGGGATCATTGAAAATTTTTGCGTTATAAAAATGAGAAATATTTTTAGGTTTTAATGCGAACGTCAAAATATTTTTTCAGTAGTCCTGCAACGATATTTTGCGTACTTTTTCTTTTTAATAAAAAACTTTACAGTATTTTTTAAATGGGCCATAAAATGAGTTTTTGCTACGAAATTTTTAGGCTGACACATTTTGACAGAAATGTCGAATTTGCTGGCAAATTTGTTGGACGACAACGACGATGTTATAATCGAAGGCGTTGTTCCCGCCGCCAAACGCACAAAAATTGAAAAGTTTGAAGCTACGCACGTTAATGATTGCCCGACGTCCAGCACTGATCTTTTAGAGAATGGTGATTTGAAGAAGGGCTGTGCAAGACTGGCTAAAGTTTATGCTGAATTGAAGACCCAATTGCTTGCCGTATTCTTTGTTTGTCTGTTTGCCCTTTTTTAACACGTTGTTTTGTCCGGCGTGTTTTGTTCTTGAGTTTTTTGATTTGTTGAGCCGCCTTTTAATGTTTGTCATTTTTTTCGTCCACGACTTATTGTCTATCGTCTTTTTTCTCCGTCTTCCTTTTCGTCCTTGTCTTAATTTCTCGTTTTCTTATTTACTTTTTCAGTCCACACTTTTTTGATAAATGCTATTTGTCTTTTTTTGTGTAGGCCAAATGAATTTTTAGCAAAAAAATGACACGGAATCGGTCAGTTGTTTTACTTTTTTTTGCAAGAGCCAATATTTCGTCCTTTAAAGCCGGTGTCTTTTTGTCCGTGTCATCTTTTAACCAATATGTCCTGCACAGTCTCGCTAATTTTTTAATTTTTACCTTGTTTTTAATTTGTTTTTTTTAATTTAGTGCAGACAAAACATGCTGCAAATAAGGAATACAAGCCGGAAAGAGAAGTTAAGTCAGAGGAGACCACAGTCGACACATCAAAGATGTCGAATCGTGAGAGGAAACGGTTTATTAAACGCCAAAGTCAGCTAGCCCAGCGGCAGGAAAAGCGCAAGCTGGAGAAGGCGCGGCGCAAAGAGCGCAAAAAGGTAGCGCGCGAGTCGGCCAAGTCCGTCGGACCGGAAGCGTTAGAGTCGTTGAAATTGAGAGAAACCCACAAAATGGTGGATTCCCGTTGCAAAATTCGGGTGGCGATCGATATGGCTTTTGAAAAGGTTTTTCTTTAATTTTTTGTCGGAAATTGAGGATATTAGAAACGTGGAATGCTAGCCGCTAGTACGGCTTACATTGACTGAAATTTTTGTTATTCTGACATTTTTACACCTTGTGTCGTTAAAACTTTTAGTCCTTGTCCGACGCTTTTTTTTTTGGTTTAAGCCGCTACATTTGTGTCTTTTTGGTCTTTTTCTGATTTTGAAGAGTACCTCTCTAGCACTCTACGCTTAGTTAAACTTGGGCTCTCTCTTTGTTTCTCATCCCTCTGTACTTATTAACTCATTCTTTCTGTCTTTCTCTCTTTTTGTCTCTTATTTTTTTTTTTATGCCCTGAACTGACTTTTTTGACTGCGTACTTTTTGCCTTATCGCTTTTTTGTCCGACACTTTTCTGGAAGGTTTTTTTTGTTTTTGAGTTATTTTGGAGAGAGGAAATTGCGTAATTGTACATCTTTAATGCAAAATGAAAAATTTTATTGTATTATTGTGATAGGACTTTGGGTCAAACTGTCTTTTTATTCCTCCCATTTGGTCGAAAAACCAAAATAATGATTAACTTTCATATTTCTTTCTTTTTGTCAATTGGACTTCTTGCCCATTGCTGTATGGACGTGTTTTGCGTGTTGCTCGGTACTTTTAGCTTGCAAAACACTCGATTTATGATTTTTTTTGTGGGAATATTTCTTTTTGAAAATGGGTTTTTTAAATTTCTATTCAAATTCATTTTTAGTTGATGAACGAGAATGGCATTCGCAAGACGATTGTTCAATTAAATTTTTGTTATGCGGCCAACAGGCATGCGGCTGACCCGCTCCAATACTATATTGTCAATCTTCGTGGCAGGACCAAAGCAGTTAGTTTTTTTTTCATTGACAAACCCATCTTTTGGGTTTGAGGACAAAATGACCCGGACAAGTTGAGGTCAAAAAAAACAAAGGCTTTTTGACTGACTTTTTTTGTCCGTACATTTTTTGTATATATGTTTTTCTGTCCTAGCGTCTTTATTGTTTTGCGTCCTTTTGTCCTAAAACGGACTTTTTGTTATAATATGTTTTTGTTTTAAGATGTTTGATAGCCGAGCGGGCAACAACCGTTGGGATGTATTTGCCATGGAAGAGGCTCTGGAAGAGTTGTGGCTTCCGGAAGAGATTGTTTATTTGAGTTCTGACTCACCGAACGTTTTGGATAGGTTGGAAGAAAACAGAACGTATGTGATTGGCGGGCTGGTTGATCACAACGCTCATAAGGGTAATCGCTTTTAAGTTTTGGGTTGCGGCACCGTTGAGTTTTTTTTAGGCGTCACTATGTTTACTTTTGCTTTTGACTTTTAATTGCCTAATTGCATAAGGGTGTTCTGAAAAATAGGCCAACCGGTTATTTAAGCAGCGGGCAAAATAGGCATAAATTCATTAATCATATTTCAATTTTTTTGTTGTCTTTTTGTCTTTGTCCGTTTGTCCGGTGTTTATTTTTTGTGCTTTTCATCTTAATCTTGAGAACGTTGTTTTGCTTTGCCGGACTTTTTTCCTTAATTTCTTTATGTTCTGGACGTTAATGTCCTTAAGTTTTACGGCTGCAATCATTTTTATGTTTAACGTCTTTTTGTTTCTTGTTTATTTGTCCGGCACGTTTTATGCTATTGTGTCTTTCTTTTTGTCTTTGAGTCTTGAGTGAATCATTTTGTCCGATGCCCTTACGTTTTTTTTCTATTTGTCCGTCAATTTTTTGTTTGATGTTTTTTTTGTCCTAAATCCTTGAGTGAAATATTTTTTCCAATGTCTTTGTGTCGTTTTTTTCTATTTGCTCGTCAATCTTTTGTCCGATGTTTTTTTTGTCCTAGAGCTTTAAAAATAGCTAATCCGCTTTACAGACTTCTGCCTCGCAAGACGCTTTTTTTGTGTTAAAAACATTGATGTCCTTGAATCATTTTTATGTCCGAGTTTTTTCGTTACAGTGCTCTAAAAAAGTAACTGACAGAATTGACATTTTTATGTCTGACGGTCGTCTTAAATACACTTATGCAAAGTTGGCTTAGAGAATTTCTAAAGCTAAAGAACTGCGCCCGGCTTTTTCTTTGCTTAAAAAATAAACGTACGTGTCCTTTTAGGCGTTTCTCACAAGTCCGCAGTTCAAAAGGGTTTTTCGCATGCTCGACTGCCGATTGGCGAGTTTGTCAAGCTTCAAACACGAAAGGTGACCGTCTATTTATACTTTTAATGGCATTTTTTGACTGATTTAGGAAAAAATTGCTGCATTATGGTTTTGGCTTGGAATAACTTGTAGATTTTGGCTCAATTTCACACGGAGACTTAGGCTTAGGTTTTTAGGCTTTTGCTGAAGCTGTTAGTCGTAGGCCTTTGCTACCTTTTTGTTTATGTAATTTGTTTTTTTTTGAATTATCACTTACAAATAAACAATTACTTACATTGCGGTGTAATCCATTTTTGTGTTAATTGTAAGCGAAAAAGTCAGCTATTGGAACAAAATTCAAAAGAATACCGTAATTATAGGACAATGAGCGTTTTTCGAATATTTGGACAATCAATAGATGTATAGATCAGGGAAAATTTTTAGCCTCTGCACATCTAATTTTAAATTGTAAAAGAGTAATGTTTGTGCTTTTAGGTTCTGACCATCAATCACGTCTTCGAAATACTTTTGCATTTTTCAATTTCCAACAATTGGGAAGACGCCTTCTTTTCCGTCATCCCAAAACGCAAAGGTCTCGAAAAAAAGAACAACAACAAAATTGAGGGAAGCGTCGTGTTCCTGGGAGAAGAGGAACACAGCCAGAGGAGTGTGGACAGTGATATTTGTGTTTTAAGCAGCGCCAAAAACAACGAAAAAGGAGAAGTTAGAATAGTGGGTGTGGAGTCCACGGATTTTTAGAATGTTAAAAATTGGTAGCTTTGGTCCTACAGTGAAAGACTTGCTTGCTGAAATTCCTGATGTTTAACGTTTTAAAATCCGTGGAGCCTGGACTGCAAGCCGGGAAAAACAGTTAGTCGACGGTTGCATTTTTATTAAAAAAATTTTTTTTGGGTTTTAGTAGGGAAAGGTTTAGCAAAATGAGGAGAAACAACAGGGATTTATACCAGGGATGTGTTGTGTGAGGAAATCAAACATTTACAAATGAACGTTGTCTTACAACGATATGTCTTACGGGATGTAATTTATATTTCGCTTTTCGAGAAATAGTTTTTGTTTGTTAGTATTTGGGAATGTGGATGTTGGGTTGGTACACTTTACAAACATTGTGATTAACTTACGGCCATCTGGGTTATATTGTTTATTGTTTTAGTTTTTGTTATTGTGTTCTTTAATAAAGTTATAGTTGTCACGTTCTTTGGTGATAACTGTCGTTAGTCAGTTTAGCAAAAAGACATAAAAGGATGTTGCGAAATCTCGATTTCCGGCAATTTGTCCCTGCTGATTTCTGACCTTTTGGGGCAAATTATCAGAAATAAATATAATAATTTTTTAAACGCTGTTTGTGTTACAAAATTAAAAAAATTGTTTTCTTTTGACACAAAGTCGATTTCCGACTGATTTCCTGTTTTTTGTTTTTAATGCTTAAAAGATAAAACTTTTATTAAACATTTATTTCTTAAGTAAATGGACGCAGATAAAGTAAAGTCTGGATCTAAGATAGAGTATCTCATGTAGAATTTTAGCTATATACGGCTTCAAAAGCCTCGGGCGATTGCTATGATTACATTGAACTATTTTTGCGTCAAAAATTTACGATTAGAATTTTTAGTATTGTATTCATTTGCAGTGCAAAGTAGCTTTAGCTTTCAATGTACTTACATTTAAAAACAAAATTTAGAATGAGGTTTGTCGATATCGTAACGCATAAGAATTTGTCGCTTGTTATTGGCTATCCAGTGTCAAAGCAATCATAAACAAAAAGTTCTTATTATTAATTATTTTTATACAAAAGTTTTCACAGTATCAAATTGTAATGTCTCGACGGTGTAGGTTAAGGAATGACGTGTGCCGTATTGCGTTTGCCTATGAATGACCAAAAATATAAAAGATAACGCTTTATTCAATGAATTTTACCATTTTTAAGTTTTATTTTAAAATAAAGACGGTTTGGTATAATATATGCCAAAAATCACAAAGCCATATATTAAACCAGCAGTAAAATTCAATTTTAAACCGTAATTATATAACCTTAAAAAAGTGCCACCATAGTAATAATTTTGATATTATACCAAACCGTCTTTTTATCCGTTTGTTCGGCTTTTTTTAATTAAAGAGCTTGTGGTCCATTTTTTTTATTTGCGTAACATAAGTTCTAAGAGCCGCGCCGCCACTATGAATTATGCGTTTCCCATATACAAGTATTTATTAATTCATTTTCAAACTTAACAAAGAACGTTTACGGTTTTACTTTTTTAGTATTATTGGACTTATTGAACGCGCGCTTCTTTTCCGGCGAGTAATCAAACGCGTCGGTGGGCTTTGAGCGTTTTTTTGCCTTTTTGCGCGTTGTCCGTGACACAGCAGTCGTAGTCAGCGATGACGTCTTATTCTCACTAGCGATTTGAAACGACGTCGGCGCCGCGAACGAGGAGTTGTAGCGCGTCAAGTCGGCACCGTCGTTAACCGGCCTGAACAGCAAATCGATGAGGCGTACGTCACGAGGAAGGTCCGAATGGGACAAATCGCGGCAGATGCCGCGCACCGCCACCTGGTTGGGCGGGCAGAAGTTCGCGCATCGCTTTAGGGTCTTGGCGCCGATAGTCTTTTTGATTTGCACTTGATGCTTGGGACATTTGTCTAAAACTTATTTTTTGCGGGACAATCGGTCACAATTAAAGCATTTTTTCAACTTACTTTTTTGTTTCTCACTGTTCATGCTGTACTCTTTGGAGCCCCGCGTCGACTCCTTCCCGCCCGACATGTCCGGCCCTATCTTGCGGTTCTTTTTTGCGCCAAACGTCTTGCGTTGCGCCGGCTGGCGTTTGCCGAAAGAGCCCAATTGTGGCAGACTTTTGCGACTACAACACTGTGGGACTCTTGTCCGCATATGCCTGAGACAGTCGTAGCCGGCCGGACACGCTTGTCTGGTCGGCGTGTTGACGTCGCAATGCAATGGCGTGCCTGTTGAAGGGAATAGATAGGCGTCGCCGCGTGGACAGCCGTGCGCGCCCTGCATCACTAAAATTTGGATAATTGTTAGCAGCCAAAGGAAAAAGAGATTTGAAAACCGCACACTTCAGATTCAAGTCCTAACTAACCCACTCAGACGATTGGCCGAATTTAATTTTTTCTTAATTTTACAAAAATTTTTTTTCAACGAAATAGTGCAATAATTTTAGAAAATCCGGCAAAACTTATAGTGCCGATAACATTAACGGTTTACATAATTTTATAAATCTCATTCTGATAAAGAAAATCTAATAACAAGTTTAATTTAACACCAACCCAAATTGTCCTTGGAACAACAAAAATAATTGTGGGCGGACTTTGAAAATGTGCACCGATACTTTTTGGGACAAACGGACGACGTACACGTCTGCGCTACTTGTCCCACAAAATAAGGAAAGCCCTTGTCGCAAATTGTCTCTGGCGGCACTTTGCTGCTGATCCCGCTAACCTTCTTGGTCAGCTTGGTCTCACGCGCCTTCTCGCCGCGCGGATGGCCGCAACAGATGTTCGTCTTTAGCAGACTGCTGTAGTGGCAGTTGTAGTTGTGGGGGCACACTTTGCGGCGGCTGCCCGGCGCCGGACTACAAAAGCGTAGGCGGTTTGTTCGCGGCTCGAGGAACGGCACATGACCGCGCATTGGGCAATACTGCGGCTGGCGCGCCGACGACGTCCCACCGCCTTCCTTGCGACTGCCCGTGCGTATCGCCAGCTTGCCGGTCGTCGAGGCGGGCATTGTCACAGATGTCGAGGGATAGGTCTCGTCCTCGCCTTCTTGTTGCAAGGAGTTGTTGCTTTCGGTTTCCGTCGGCTCGCTGACCGTCTGCGTCGTTTGCTTGGTGCTAAAACCAATTGTATGATAAATTTGTCGTATTCTTACCCAACAGCTCTTTCTGTCAATCAACTGATAGGGTAAAAGCTAATAGAAGGTTGCGGTGGTCGCTTTTGCAAAATTTCCAAAATTTGATTTTACATAATATTGAGTTGTTTTTTGTTCGATTGCGAGAGGTCGGTTTTAATTTTCTCTCTTTAAATTAAAGTTTTTTTTTAAATCCAACTTCAGTATAACGAGACAAAGCAATGAAAAGAAAACCAAATTGCATGGTAAATATTAAAATAATTTTTCGGTAAGGACTTTCAATGGAGAAGGCTTCCGAAACTTCCAATATAGTGAATTATAGGATTGCTCTTGGGAGGAGGCTTCTAATAGAATTAACTTTTTTAAGGCTACTATGGGAAGGGATCTCAAATGGAGGGCCATCTTCGGGCTTTACTCTTCTTTCTCTCTCTCTCTCTCTCTCTATAATAGGCTGGATTTTCTAGGGCTTTTATTGGAAGGAGTCCCTTAGAACAGTTCGACGAGCTCTATTAATAAGAAACTTCTAATACTGACCTTTTTGAGGCTTAAACTCAAAGACATCTCTAAAAGAGGACAGTTCTAGAGCTTCTATCGCTAAAGAGCTTTCGATAGAAGGAGTCTTCCAGCGGTTCTATTAAAAAAGATCTCTAATAGAGGGCTATCCTAAAAAAAAAAGAAATTTTTCCTTCTAAGGGTTCTATTAGAAGGGTGACAGTAGCCAAACAAAAGAAATACGTTAAATGTGTGCACGTGTCGTTTGACAAGTCTTCTTCAGTACCCGCCGGACACTCACAATTGCCGTCCTCGCACTTCGACCCCGCCGGACATTGTTCTTCGCGGTCGCACGACTCCGAAATGTGCGACTTCTTGAGACATTCATCCCCGACGTTCACTTCTTTGTTGCCGTTGCATTCTAAAAAAATATGTTTGGTCGTTGAAAACTGTATGCCAAGAAGTACTGTAGTAATCACGGTAGGACAAAGAATGTCGTTGTACTAGAAATTCGGGACCGTTTTTCAAATTAAAACTCCTACCTTTGTCCTTCAAAACAAAACAAAAAAGAAGCAATTACCTTTGACGCACTTGTCTTCGCGCTCAACAAAACCGGTCTCACACACACACTTTCCTTCCTCGCAAACCGCCGACTCTGGGCATTGCAGGTCGCTTATGCAAGACTCGCCCATATAAACGCGGTTTAGACAAACGCCGTCCACGTCCACTTGGTTGTTGCCGCACACTAAACCACTGACTTGAGATTTTTGTTTATACCAAAAGATTGTTCACTAAACATACAGTCAAACTAAACTAAACATACACTTAACTACTTAACACTTAACATACAGATATTACCGAAAAGAATGATATGCAATGATAAACCCCCACATTCTACTACGCTTTTGTCATAAATTAGCTTTTCGTCCCTTTTTTAAATATATCCCCAAACTTAAATGAAACAAAATCGAATTACGAGCTGTTCCCGATGTACAACAAATCTGTTGGCCGGTCAAAGTCCGTTGACAGGAAAAACTGGAAGGACAAGAGCTTTGGCCGATTGAGCACATTTGCGGGTCGCCACTAATTCCAATAAACGCCACCTAAAAATTGCTTTGGCATTAAAGAGCTTATTTATAAGAATGACGTTTTACATCCTCCATCACACAGTCCGGTCCATAGCTCACTCAAGGCATAATAAACCCTGTTTAACTGCCAGCGTCGTTTCTAAACTAATTACTGGCACCATAGGGAGAACCCTTAAACCCATTTTATTTTTTTAATTTTTCGCTTTTGTTTTGGCTAATTAACTCAATTATTTATTTTTTTAAAGAGTATCTGTTAGGTTTATATAAGAAATAGCAACTACTTTTTAAAGTTACCAAAAGTCTTTAATTAAAAAACAAAGAAAAAAATCAGAAGAAAAAAAAAGTTCTCATTTTATATAAATTCCATGCAGTGGTGGGATAAAGGCTCTGTAACCCTCTCAATTGTCAATGCTCTTATCAATGCTTATATCTGTCTGATGTTAGACAAAGAAAAATAGCCTGCAAAAACGAGATGGTTACAGAGCCATTACCCAGCACTGATTCCATGCGATTTATAGCAGCCTAATATGTTCACAAGAGAGAATTGATTAAAAGATTATTTTAGAATAATAAATGACTTACCAGTGGTGAGTACAGACTCACTAATCCTATCAATTTTCAATTGTAAATGCTATTGTCTTTCTGTCCGACGTTAGACAGAGAAAAATGGAAAACAAAAACGAAAAGGTTAGTAAACGATTATTTTTTACTGCTAAAGAAAATCAATGATTGGAAGAGGAAACTAAGCCTATTTTTTTTATAATCATATGTATTTTTAAAAATCAGCTACTTCTGCTATTTGTTTAAATTTTCTGTTATCATTGGCTTCAACTTTGCTTTAACCTTCTAAGACGCACCATTAGCATAAAACAAATATTAGGTTGTCCGGAAAGGAATGTGCGTTACATTTGTCTATTTATTTCTCTATTACAACAAAAAAAAATTTTAAATAATTTTATCTAATAGAAAAAGCGTTTTATTACGCATCGTTTGATATATGTATAACATGAATATGTTTACCTTGTTTTATTTTTACGCGTTTAGAAAATTTTTGACCAAAAATTTTGTACGCATATACGCATGACTTCAAGCAAGGCAAATCGACTGTGATATCTTCCCCATATTTCTTCTTTATTTTTGAATTTGTTATTTAAATTTGTTGGTTTTGATCTTTGTCTCGGCGCGAATGCGAAGGCTGCGCGTCACTTCTTTTATTACGGTAACGCCGCTATAAAAGGCAACATTTTTTTCTTTTTGACACCTTTTTCTCGATTAAAGTTGCGCTTTTTTTGTCTCTCTCTACTCTCTTCGATCGGACTAAGGCCGATTGAAGACTTATTGTTGTAGTTACGAGATTTCGTTTGTTTTAAGTTAAATAAAAGCCAAAAACGAAACGCAACTCGAAAGGACTCAAAAATAGAAACACACAAATATCACTCGGCTGCTGAATTTTTCATTGTGTCGTGTCTGAAGTATTCGGTAAAGAAGTACTGTCAGAAAGTCGGTGTTGACGATGGTTTCAGCGCTCCAAGAATGGTAATGAAAACTTGAAAGACAAAGAACCTGGAAATCGACCTCAAATCATCGACAACGACAAGTTGAAAGCTGCCATCCAATTAAATCCGTGCCAAACCGTTTGGGATCTTGCGGAACAGTTTAGTCGCGGTCACACCACCATTTTTTATAATTAATTTTTTTTAAACGCTTAAACGCTTATTCCTTTTCGAAAAACCTAATAATATTGAACCTTGTAAAATAAAATTATAAACATGCGCCAAGCTTTCGCCTTTAGCACTTAAAACACTCATTGACAAACCTGATCGTTTGGACACCCTCCGTCCATACCACAACACTGGAACTGGTTGTTGCCCGTTGAAAACTGACAAAAATAGCCGATCGGGCAGTTTTGTGCGGCAGCCGTGCAAACTTTGGGCTGGCTGGTGTGCGGTTCACGGAATGCCACTTGACCGTTGGGACAACCCATCGCAATTACTAAAATTGAATTGTGGTATCATTAATTCAAAATAAAACCAACACAAAAATTAAATTTCAGATTTACGGAATCCACGCTTCCCTTTGGTTTTCGGACAAAAAGTTCCCGGCAAAAAATTTAAAAAATTAAGCCAATAAAACAATTTTTCTCAAAATTATTGAGCAAAATACGGTACATTTTATATTACAGTATAAGTGTTAGAAAATTATAAAAAATTATTTCCGCTGTACTAAAACATTTTGCGTCTTATTGTCCAGGCTACGTAAACATAAAATTAATTTTGCGTCATATCAATGATTGTGCAAACCCACGTTTTGATTTCATTGCCTTGACCGTACTGACTACTGTCGCGCCGCAGCACTGGTAGCGCTGATTCGATAATGACCACTGGCAGGAGTAGCCGGTTGGGCAGGGCGCGTTTGGCGGATTGAACGGATCACATGTTGCAATTTGGTTGTCCTTCATGTAAACAAATTCATTTGGTGGACAGCCGTCCGGTACTGGAAAGACAAAATTGAAGTTAAACATAAAATAAAAGGAAATATGGCACAGCAGAAAAATGCCAAAAGACGTAAATACAGATATTTGGAATTTATTACTGTAGCTGAACTGAAAATTTAAACATTAAAAAAAAGAAACAATTATAGTAATTAAAACTAAAATTTCCAGGGAAAATGTTATATTACAGTTTTTTTAAAATAAAACTTGTAATTTTCAATACAGTAGTGCAAAACAATAGTAATTTTCAATTCAGGAGTGTAATACAGTAATAATTTTCAATATTGTATATAAAAATCGAATTATTGCCGGAAGCATTTTTTGCTAGTTTATATTTAAATTCTGGAATACTTTTTGGTAGCATTTTTCAAGAAAAAGCAAAAAAAAAAACAAATTAATCGGTGTGGACAATCTAAGTGCAAAATAAATATAAAAATTAATACTTGAAGTCGCAACAGAGTCGCCACGACAACAAATGCCGGTGGTGAACTCGCTCAGCGTACTCTGACACGTGTACCCGTTTGGACAAGTGATAAATGCGCCGACGGTGCACGACCTCGGCATCTGCGTGCTCTCTTCGATGTGGAACTCGCCGCGGTTTGGGCACATAAAGCTGGAGGAACAACAATGGCCTTGGAACGCGCTGGCAATGTCGGACTGGCAGCTGTAGCCCGTCGGGCAGGCGCTTCTTGTGCTCGAGATGGCGCAACGTAGTGGGCTTTTAAATGAAGAGTCGCGGTAGAGTGCTTTGCCAATCGGACATAAATCTAAAATCAATTTTAACATAGGTTGATTAATTTGAAGTCTTGTGTACATTATTCAAAAGGTATTTATTAAATGAGTGAAAGGATCTCCTATTAAATATTCTTGTTAAATACTATTTAACAATAGGGGTGCACTCCTTTCCCATTATGAAATTTCGATTTTTAACATTTTTTTACATATAAATTTTCGCATAAGCTGACTGTTTTCCTGACCAATTTTACTCTACAAAGCATTGAAAATACTAAATATTTTTTGATTATCTCAAAATTTTCATTATTGATCCTATTTTCAACTTATTATATTAACTAAGACATTCAACGCCAACTGTAGTACATAATATAAAAGTACATAATATAATATATGTATTTCCTTTTTAAAAAAATTAAAAAAGTTAAATAAAAATTTTGTTTGAGCATTTTTTTTTTTTGTATTATTTCTCGGCAAAGCAGTAGTGTAGCCTCCGTGGCCTAATGGATAAGGCGTCGGTCTCCTAAACCGGCGATGGGGGTTCGAATCCCCCCGGAGGTAAATTCATCATTTTTTATTTTCCATTGTTATTTACTTTTTATTAAGCCATTTCAATTGTTCAAAAAAAAAATAAAATACAAAAACGAGAAGGTAAATGAGTTTTTTTTTACCCAAAACTAGTCAAAATATAATTTTTGACATTATTTAAAAAAAAAATTTATTTATGCTATTTTTGGCTCATTCAACTGCACTCGGCATTTCATTAATCGAAGCACTGCTTGACCTTCCTAAACATTTTCCGCACAACACAAAACGAGTCAGACCAACCTCCAGAGATAGAGGCACAACAGTAATAGCGATTCTTTTGCGTATTGAAACGACACAAATAATTCGACGGACACGACCCGTCGACGTTGATCAGACACTCGCGGACACTCATGTCCAAGGCGTTGACGTACGCTTTTTCGCCCGGCGGACAGACGTCTGAAAGTTTGTTTAATTCTAAAACCGCTCAGAGCATGCCTTTATAAATTTTATATACCCATGTTGGTTGCGCCACAACAAATGCTGTTTGTTGAAAGGGAGTCGTAGGTGCAGGCAAAGTTGGTTGGACAGCTGTTGCTTAATGCTTGATTGCCTAAATTAAAAGTTAATGAGTACTGACCAAGATAATAGGAACAAAAAGTCGCCGAGAAAAAAACACAAATAAAATGCACGGACAAAAAGATAAAAACAAACACCACCGGACAAAAAGATGCACGGTGAAACAAAAAATAAAAAATTTTGAATTATGTGTTTTTTCGTCCATATGTACTTTTAAACTTTCGTCTTTTTGTCCTACAACCTTGCCTTAGAAAGCATTCCCATCTTCAAAAAACATTAAAAGAAAAGACAAAAAAAGCCAGACAAATTAGATTCTTTGAAAAAACAAAATGTGTTCGAGGTAAAAAATTCAGTTAAGACAATTTTCTTTAATTGCGTTGAAAATCAAACGTGTTTTGAAGTATCGCAAAGCTTAAGCCCCTGCAATTGCTTAAAGCCATTATGAAAAATAATTATAATTTAGGAAAATACTAATATTTTTTTTTAAAGTTGAAAATTTATTTAATAAAAAGTTGTTGTAACTGATTTTTGAAAATTATTTTGTCTTTTGTGTTTCTGTGCTTTTTTCTCTTTTTTTTTGTTCAGTGTTAATCCCTGTAATTCCGTTTTGAAAAAGAACAGTGCTTTTATTTGAGTCCGAAATGAATCCTGGTGATTGCAGCTTAAACTTAAACCTACTGCAACTTGGAAACAAGCAAACCTGAATCTACATCAGCCCCAAAACTACCTTCCTGATTCCACAATTATGATCAAATAGGTCAAAAAATTATTGTTCAAACCAACTTTGAGGGATCGTCTATACTCATTTTGAACTTAAATGAAAGCTCTGAAAAAGAAATAAAAGGAAATAGAGTCGTTACATTGAAACGGCAAATTTGTGTTGGGATTGACGTAGGCGACGTCGCCGGGCGTGCACGCTGCCGACAAACAAAAATTGTTGCATTGGTCAAGCGTCCCGAAATTGTTCAAATTGCCGCTGCAGCCGTTGTAGGCGAATTGCGTGCACTCTTTGGTGACAATGTTAAAGTAGAATCGGCCAGACGCCGACGAACTGCAAACGCTGCCTTGTTGAGGCGGCAGTGAACAAACGTAGGCTTAATGAAAGTTAATCCTTTAAAGGTCATGCAGTAAATAGTATCTTTAGGCTTAAGTATTCAACTACAGATTACGCGCTTGGCTTAACATATTCACTTATACATGTACTTAAGCAGCTAGAATTAAAAGTTTAAAATTAAAAAAAATTAAGCATAGGCTTAAGCGCTTAGCTAAATTAGGCGACTAATTTTAAGTTAGTGAGCTATTTTTAAGCTTGAATTATTGTTTTAAGTTTAAGAGCTTAGACTAAGCAATTTCCTTTAGGCTTCAGCGCCCAAATTTTAAGCTTTAGCAATTAACACGGGCGCTAAACTTATAGTTAAGCGAATATTTTTATGTCTAAGCGCTTCACTCAAGCTTATGTTTAGTTTTTTAATATAGTTTAAGCAATAGCTTTTTGGCTTGTGTGTCAAACATGAAGTTTTGCTCTTAACTAAACCGCACATTTATTTCTCTATTCCTTTTTAGTACCTTCAAAGAGGCACAAATGCTATACATTGCAATAATTTTCTCAAAACAATAACGAAAAAAGATAAAAAAAAAGAATGAATTACCTCGCGTGGGGCAACAACGATTCACGATGCTATTACCGGTCGACACCGATGTGCACTCATGCGAAGACGGACATTGTGTTTGTGAAGAGCACACCATCAGACGGCCAAACTCATTGCGCTCCGGCGTCCCACCATTCGGGCATCCGCCGACGCCACAGTAGCTTTCGCAATCGTCGCGGGACGCAAAATTGTTGGAATTGCCATCACAACCTTGATATTGAAAGCTTTCACACTCTTGTGTCTGTGAGTTGTAGTAAAAGCGGTGGGATGAACCCGAGCCACAAACGACGCCCTTGTTGGCGGACAGACTGCACGTAAACGCTAAATATGATTGAATTTAACAAAATTGAATTGAAATAAGAAAAAAACCTTTTGTAGGACAACATCCCCAAACGTATCCGTCAAATGAACACTCATAATTGACGGGGCACGAATTTCCTCCTCCAGAATTGGAGCAGACATAGTAGTTGCCCTGGTAGTCCTTAAAAGCGTCGCCTTGCGAGCACTGCGGCTCAGCTAAAAGTTGAAAGACAGATTAAGAGTCAAAGAGAAACCTCAAACATTATTTTTCATCGTATTTAAACCATAAAAAACATAGCAAAAGACTGGTTAAAAATTATGGTAAAAAAAAGTTTATAAAAATTGGAATTAATTTATTAGAATAACGAAAAATTTATTGCAATCATTGTTTTGCTCGGTGCTTTTTGGATGGTTGTATGTTGATTACAATTGGGTATTAGACGATTGTAAATCAATTAGGATTCAAATACCTGGAGAAAAACAAAACTAATGAAACAAAATGCTGTAGCAAAAAGTAGATAAAAATCCAAAAAAGTAATAAAAAGAAAAATTTTAGGCTTATTAGTCTTAGGAAGTTCAGGTTTGTTTTGGTTTAGATAGAGCATCTGAAGACTAGGCCGAGACACAGATTAATAACACTTTTGGTATTTATAAAATATTTTTTTATGTTTAAATTACGACTACTACATTAAAATTTTTAATTAATCAATTTGCTTCTTAAACTGTACAGTTATTATTGTAAAAATGGGCTCTAAAACAAATCTTTAAAAAACAATTATTTACATAAACCATTTCTACAAAAAATTTGAAGAAATGAAGGAAATAGCTAATTAAAAAGCCAAGCCATAAAAATACAAAGTTAAAAATTGAGCCGCCATCTCATATTTACAGCACTATAAATAAATAATACGGATAATGGTTGAAATTTAAATAAAAACATATAAAATTAGACAAAATAATATTTAGTAAAAGTTTTCAATCCCATACACTTTAGCACATAGAACGCTGTTTTGGTTCCTATCTACCATCGAACAAAACCACAGTCAAGGGAACGGGCTTGGCTAACATAATGCGGGGAAAGAAGACCCTGTTGAGCTTGACTCTAGTCTGACTTTGGGAAAAGCTTATTAGATAAAACGGAATTGAACTTGTATTGATTCTATTGTAAAAACAAATTTCGAAATATAACTTACGAATAACATTTTCGCATGTGCTTTGACAGTCAAGAAGTGTCTCAAAATTGTTGTCATTGCCCTGACATCCAGTGTAATCGAATCTAAAAAGACCATTTGTACAAATTAAACTTTGTTATTATTAAAAATTGGCGTCTACAATTCACAGGCGCGTGTGACGGCGTTGTACCAATAGCGGCGAACACTTTGTTTGCAGTCTCCCAGGCGCAACGGCTGTGAGCATATAGCTTCTGAGAAAAAACTTTTAGCCGATTACAAAAAGAAATTTAATCAGTCAAAAATAAAATTTATATTTGTCAAAAATAAACTTAAATTTGGTTTAGTCTTGAAACGATTTTTACGGTTTTAAAAATTTAAATTTTTATTTCGTTGAACACGAAAAATAAAAATAAAAAAATTGCCATTTAAAAAAAAATTAAATTTAAGTTAGTTTTAAAACAATTGTAAAATTACAGTATAAAAATTTAAATAGTAATATTTTTTTCAAATTTTTTATTTATTGATTAAATCATATTTATAACATAAACTTACGCGGTCTTGGACAACACACATTATGGTCCGACTGGCATTCGTGGGTGCTGGGACACTCGGAATTGGTTGAGCACCGCTGGTTGTTGGGGCCGATTTTTAGCGGCGAGCCATAACTACATTGCAGTTTGGCGCAAAACATTTCGCATTCTGTTGATAATTTAAAGTTGTTGAAGTTTCCCATGGCGCCGCGATACGTAAAGGGAATACAACGGCCTTGCTCCGAGTCATAGTAATAGCGGTGAACTGTGGGAAAGTTGTCCTCATAGGTGCGCTTGACAAACGAGCCGGCGTCGTAGCTGGTCGACCGAGAGCCTTCGTTAAGTCGGCCACCGGAGTTGCTGCAAATATGCGAGACAGTGGGGCAGCACAGCTGCATTGAACCAATTGATGTGCACTCGTAGTTGGAGCTGCAAGCGCTGGCTGTCTGACAACTGCTAATCGGCTCGTCATCGTTTTGTTGGGTGCCGCTGCGGTATTGAGGCGCTCCGCGTTTGCAAGCTGAAACCCCGAAAGAAGTCAGTTTTGTCTTAAGCGTCAAAACACTTACAGTCTCTGCAATATGACTCGCAGTGCTCACGTGTCTTGAAATTGTTCGGCGATTGAAGTTCTTTTTCGTCCCACGGATCCCACATAAATTGCTCACACGTCCCGGTCACTGCATTGTACCACCAACGAGGGCGGACGCCCGCCGGCGCTGCCGCGCCGCTATCTGCTTCTCGTTTGGGTTGAATGCAAGTAAAAGCTGAAACAATGATGTATGATGACTTTAAAACAAGATGATCCAGAGCAATTGATGGCAGAACAAAAAACGTTCAGACGGAAAAAAAGACGGACCACAGGAGACAAAACAAAAAATAAATTTTAAAAAAATTTGAGCAATGAAATGTCCACAAAACTGGATGAATGTAAAATAGAAAGCACAAAAAAAAATTCAAAGCAACAATAAAAAACGCGGGACAAATAGTTGCAGGTTAAGCAGATAAATTGGCCCCAAAAATAATGCAGTACAAGAAACCGTATAAATCAACAGACACAGACCTAACACCCGGCAAGGCCTTAAGGATAGTGCAGTCATTGACACATAACCAAAAACGTTCCGGACAACAAAAAGAGACAAATATGAGAGACAGACAGAGGAATAAATTCAGACTTATGGCCATGGAACAATGAGTAGTTTTCGGACGCTGGCTTTATAGTATGATTTGGAAAAATTATGGCCGTGCAAACACATACTAAGTGGTCGGGCAACAAAGGTTTATGAAAATAAGGCAAAAAGAAATAGACATTGGACAAACGATTTTAAAGACACGGAATGAATGCAAAACTCAGACAAATACCTAAAAACAAATATAGACAGTACAATAAGTCGTTTTATATTTCAGACAAAAATTTAATATCTGCAAAAAAAAATTGAAATGCAGCAAACAACACATGCCACAGACAAATAGAAGGCGGACAAAGACATAAAATCATACAAATGTCTCTGCATTCAAATACAGTGTTATTTCGGTGGTGAGGGGACTAACAAAACTGTAGTATTCTGTTGATTGAAATGAACACACCTCAAAATAACTATTTTAAGATCTCTAAAAAAATTAATACAGTAGTCAATCACATCTGCACAAAAGCACAAAATAAATTTTTGCAGATAAAAAATGCATACAAATTATAGTTTCTGTCATCTCAATTAAATTAGGCAAGGTTTTTGGATAAATAATGATGAGTTTGTTGCAAAAAAATCAAAAAAAAATTTTTGTAAGGTAAAAAAACATACTTTCTTACTTTTTTAAGATAAATTTAAAAACAAAAAATTACATTTCTATAGTAATTTCAGGAAGTTGTGTGCAATCTTAGTCAATTTGGTTTAATTTATGATCAACTTTTAAGACATTTACTAAAATTCAAGTAGTTGCTTAATATAAGCTTAAACTTATCTTAGCACTTATAAGTTTAAGCATGAACTTGCTCAAGTTAAAAAAAAATAAAAAATTTTGAGACAGACGGAGAAAATGGCAAATCAGTAAATACAATTCCAAAAACATTTGAGTTTCAACAATAATAAATGCCCAAATCAAAATATTTCAAATTGCGTTAAGACAAATTTGAATTTAAAGAATTGCAAATTTACTCAGCCGTTAGCGTGCAGATGAAAAATTAGCCAAAAATAAAACCTCGATTTGGACAGCAAATTCCATCGGCTTGGGGATGAACGTCATAGACGCCTTCCATCACGTTCTTCACATTTCCCATAGATTGCGGCGCCGGCACACAGTCGTAGAGGTCGGCAATATAGAGGCCGTTGCCAGAACTGTAGGGCTCGATGCCTTGGACGCAGGAGCCGCCTCCGTTGGCTACAAAATTGTAGTAGTCGGTGGAGACGGAGGTGCAGAATTGCAGTGGGTTGATGTGCTCACCCATCTGAATTTCGTGGTCGTCGGGGTCGGTCATGGCGGCGTTGCGCATTTGGGACACCGGCATTGTCAACAGGTCGTCGTCGTACTCGGGAAGCGGACACTTTGGCACGGGATCGCCTTCTTCGCCCGAGTGCAGAATGCAGACAATACCGTCGCGAGTCTTGGATAATAGATACGGTACGCCATTAACATCCTAAATAAAGTAAAGTCATTGTAATCCTTTCAGTAAGGACTGTGTTTCACACTCTCCATATTAGAAGCTTCCTTTCAATCGATGACCCCATACCTTTTTAGATTGAAAAATGGAATAGGGTAATCTCTATAAAGTAATATAGTCATCTTTATATTGCACTTCCTCAATTAGAAAGCTAAAAATGATAAATGGCTCCGAGATGCACACGGTAAACTAATTAACTAAATGCTCTTCAGAGACTCCCATCACCATTTTAAATACAATGTTTAAGGCTTAAAAAAGAAAGAACATAAAAGGTCCACATACTTCCGGGCATTCACACCGACTTTTTTCACACCGGCTTTCTGGCCACACCGAATTGCATTGTTCAACGTATTGACAGCCGCTTTCACCGGGATTTTTTTCTATAAATTTGTAATTCAATAATTCTATAATATTAAAATTAAATTAAATTAAACTAAATTAGTTAAATTGCAGTTAAATTCAATTCAAACGCTTACTTAAGTAGCAGTATCCTTGAATAGCGACAAAATTGCTGAGGCAAGTACAAGTGCCAGTTGAGCAAAACATTCCCTAAATCAAAATTGTTTTTCTTTTTTTTTACAAAAATGATACCGTAATATCTTTTCTCTTTCAAACAAATATTTTACAGTATACAAGTAATATTCTTTAAATCCTTGCTTTGTACAAAAAAAAAATATATATATAAATTCAATCGTAATAATTGTTTACTTTCAAAAAAAATTGTTTAGCCGAAAAACGAAATGCGACAATAGTATCATTTCTTATTAGGCAATCATTTGCTTCAACAAAAATAGTACAGTAATATGCAGTCATATTTATTAAATAATTGCTTAGCCCCCAAAAAAAAGTTAAATGGTGCAGTTATATCACTAAGTAATATAACACATAAGGTCTAACAATTATTAATTTTGCAATAATTTATAGATGCCACAGTTAATATCATTACTCGTTTAAGATTGGATTCGTAAAGAAAGTGGAATAATGGTACATAATATTATTTAATTTTTTGAGACGCACGCCCGCATCGTTAGCTTATTAAATAACTATTGAGCTAGTCCTTTAGGCCACTAAATTTTGAGCTGATTATTGATTTGAACTGAGTTAATTGAATACTGAACTGAAATTGATTGGTAAAACTGAAACTAAAGGTTAAATTGTCGTATAAGATTAGTTAAAATGACTTATAATTTTTTTTCTGAACTTTATACACGTCAAATTCCCTCTTGAAAAAAAATATTTTTTCTTCCAATAATCGTACTAAATTTTAGCCTCGACACATGAAAACATTGCGTCAGATAAAAATTATACTATGAAAACCTTTTTAGGCGCACGCACATCTTCTCTGATTGCTGCAGCCACCGCTGATGAACAGAGGCACAAAATTTAACTGAGTTTAAAAACTGCGGTCATATGAAAGCATTTTTCTTTTTTATTTGTTTAATAAGGTAGCGTAAAAGTATCAAAAGGATAACGCCGGCTAGAAGCAATAAATTTAAAATCCGCTACGCGCCCCCGTTTTCTTTTATTTTTTTTTTTGCGCAACTCCGAGAAGTTTTGCATACATATGGCAGTTATGTATAATAGCAAAATTTGCTATTTTATTAGTTCAATTAAATTGTTATATCAATAAAAAAATTTTTTTTTGAAAAAATTATAGTTAATTTTAATCCTCCATTTTCGACCTCTCTTTTTTTTATCTCCCACGCTTTATGATAATATGAGTTTGGAAAAATCTTAAAATTTTACTCTGATTTTTTTGATTAGTTCAAATTTCAAAAAAAAAAACAATTAAATTTTTTTTATTTTTTTTTTTTTTTTTTTTTTTTATATTATTCTTATTGGATTATTTGATTATTTGACATTTTTATTGTAATCCTTATTATTATTGTAATCTTAATCCTTATATTGACATTATATATTGTAATCCTTATTTTTGTCGCGTCATATGACGTAAATAAATAAATAAATAAAAGCATTGGTCATTTATGTCTGAATTTAATTTTTGCTTATTATTGATATAGGATGTTAAGGATATATGATGGAACTTTTAGTAAATAGATCCAAATAATTTGCAAATTTTAATTTAAAATTGGAATAGGAGAAAAAGCTAGTTGGCTTATTTCAAAGTATTTTTTAGCTAGGGACCTTTAAACATGGACCAAAATAAAGTAAACATTACAATGAGCAGAAGCCAGCAGTTTTAATTTTGTAAGAGTAAAACGTTGGTATAATGAAAAGTTGCGTCAAGACATAAGAGCTTACCACTCACCAAACCCATTTTAAGAAAAAATAAAAAAAAATAATTACGGTTAAACAATCGGTATTAAAAGAGCAAAAGTCTCCAACACGTCCGGAACCCGCAACACCGTGTCTCTTGTACCGTATATGATGACTGTTGTGTGGATTATCACACTTTCCATTAATAAACAAATTGTTTTGAGTGCACTGGCGTAAAACGTATTTTTGAGAGCCGAGATCACAGATTAGATACGAGTTTTCGCTGATGTCGATTCGACTAAAAATGACAATTTTTGTTTAACGAAATTTGGGACAACACAGTTTAGGGTGCAGGCGCATTGAATGGCTTTTTTGTAGTGACTCAACTCACAACCAAAGATTTTTGGCATATAAGCGTGTTTTTCAATAGAATATTTTAAAATATGTTTTTTTCAGGGATCAAAGTTAGGGTTTAGGAACACCTTTTATATGTTAACGCTTCAATAAATTTTGCAAACCAATGGCATAAAATAAAGTCCAAATAATTCATAAGGCATTAAATAAATATATGGTTAAAAATAGTTGCCCACAGCACTAAGTTTTAGTTAGAGAGTTACATGGTCTTACGGAATAAAGGGTTCTGGAAAGGTTTGAAAGGGTTCAACAAGGTTTAAGGAAGGTCCTCAAACATGACAACAATTTGCTTATTATTTACAATAGTCACATTAATTTTTTGACACACACACACACACACACACACACACAACCATTTTATAAGCTCCAAAATTTGAGCGCCATTTATTTAAACGCAAAATTGATGGCGTTTAAATGTTTCAAAAATATGAAATATTTGGGCACCCAAATAAAAAAAATTATTTGAAAATAAAATATATATGTAAAGATGAAAAATTTGTGGAAAACAACGTCACACAAAATCCCCAAACGGCATCAAAATGTTTAATTTAATAGTACTGTATATTCAAATCAATAAATTTTAGTTTTTTTGTTGTTGAACTAATCCCCGATTGATACATTATTTTGCCAGAACTACGGTATTTAAAAAAAATCAAATATAAAAGGTTAGAAAAAGCAAAATAAAAAAAATCTTAAAGCAGTTTTAAGACAAAATGACAAATAGAAAAATCTAATGCGAATGCTTCTTGTCATAAGCTAGGTGTACGATCCGTATTGTAATAATTTTTCAATAAAACGACACTAAAAAAAGAAACTACTTTGTTGATTTGTCGCAGAACAACAACTCGACCATCTTCGAGCCGTTGTCACAGGAATCGTTGGGTTTAATCGATGTACAATTGGATTCACATGGGTCTTCGATGTTGCACTCGCGGCTAACCCTTGTCTTGACCAACTCTTCCACTTCCAGTTTGGGCTCGGCAAGCTTTAAGGCCGTGACGATGATGAAGAGTCGAAATGCAAAGGACTGTGTTGTTGGCTGTAACCGTATACTATAACCAAATGTGTTGAATAGGAAGAGTGACAAATTATATAGGCGGGCCTGTCGTCGCATATTACGCACAACGCCAGTTGGAACACGCGGCGACCGACGACGACGTTACGACGACAAAGTCGTCGCCGTCGGCGTCCTCACTGTCCTTGGGCACGCGGCTAGCGCTTAATTTGGAGTTTAGTCTACTTTTAACTGCGCAAACGCGTGTCGTATTTCGTTGGCATTGGGTGGTGCAACTCATCGATAATTCATTATCAATTTTGCAAATAGCTTCATTCAATATGGATATAAATTTCAATATATTAAAACTTTGAATCAATCTTGTTTTTTGCAAAACCAAGAAAAATAAGTTTGAAAATTATTCAATAATTGTAATGTAATATAATTGAAGCCGGAAATAAACTTAATATAATGCTTATGAATTACAATACACAGTACGTCTATAAATATATGATGCAGGTAAAAAAAATGCAAGTAAAAAAATACATTTTGCATAAAAATAAAAAGAAAAAGAACAACTTATATATAAATTTTCTTTAACATTTGCATTTAAGCGTATGCATAGTTATATGTTTGTAGGCTTAAGCTCGATTTTATATTAGGCTTTAAGCTTTAACTGAAGTCAAGACTTAAGTTAGGCTTGAACTTAAACTTAAGGTTAGGCATAGGTTTATGCTTCATCTTAGCCATTTGCTTTAGTCTTAGGCTTAGGCTTAGGCTTAGGCTTAGGCTTAAGCTTATGGTCATGTTTTGGTTTTAGCTAAGGGTTTTCTTGGCTTTGGCTTATGTTTAGGCTTAGGATTAGGCTTATAATTAGGCTTAGGCTAAAACTTATGTTTAGCACGATGATGAGGTTAAAAAGTTTCGACTTTGACTCATGCTTATTTTTAAGTTTAATGTTTTTCATGGAACAAGGCTAGAGCTTAGCGATTGGTGTTATTCTTGGTTATTGCTAATATTTTTAGTATATAATTTAGGCTAAACAACAGCATTATAATTCTAAAAATTAATCAATTAAAAAAAGGCGTCAAACCTTTAAATATTTAAAGCTAATAATTACAGTATTAAATAATTAAATAATTAAAAAGTTAAGCATTTACTGTAAAAAGCAAAACATAATCTATACAACAGTAATCGAGCTCAAGAACACATGCCGTGGGATATTTGTTTGTTGTGCTTATAGTTTGGCTTAGCAAAATGTTTTGCAATTTTGCACACAATATTCCTCTCTGTAACGTTGACCAAAAAACTTTTTTTATGGTTATTCTACAAGTGGATGGGTTAAGAGTTATTTTTTTACATAACATTTTATTTCATCCTTCTTTTTACTGTCTATTTTTTTGAGTAGTCGTATTCTGCTGACTGTTTTTTTCACTTTTTCCTATAATGGAAAGGGAGGGGGCAAAATAAGTGACCACAAAATATGTAGTTCATCACAATCGTTTGCGCTATGAGTACATAGTCTCGAAATCCAAGCTACATTTGAGACCTCTTCAAGGGGGCACTTATCGCCGCTAATAAATTAAATTGTGGAAAAAATTTAGAGTAAACATGCGGCTCACAACTTATCGGGGGTATTGTTGAATTCCATTTTTGCGGGGTTAATATGATAGACTTAATCAAAACGTATAAAGGTATTTGGGTCAATACTGAAGTTCCCCTTAACCCTTTCAGGAGGAGAGAACCAAATTAAACTAAATTTATTTTTTATTTTACCCCAAAAAATGAAATATTTTTTTTGTCTTTTAAATATTGTTGCTTTGCCACTTCAGAATTCCTCACTCTTTTTTTTCCAACCCATTCACACCACACTATACAGCAAAAAGTAAAAGAGTAAGAAGAAAAAAGGATTAAATAAGGACAAAATTTCTCAAGATAACCGAAAGAAAACAAATTTGGTAAATCTCAAAATTAAAAAGTCTCCAAGTTACTCTTTTATGAATTGTTACCATTTTAAGCCATAGACAATCACTTTTTTGTGAATGTTGTGTTATATTTGTTGGGGTATCCATAACTTTACAACGAAAAAGTTTTTGATAGTATATACCAAAGTATTTTTGATGAACGGGTGAAAGAGATGGATGAGGGACGAACTCAAATAAAATAATCGAATTAAAGAAAATTCAAAATTTAGGACTACCCAATTTTTCAAACTTTAACAAATAAATAAAGTAATTGAAGATTATACGTTAAGGTTTTATTTTTACAAAAACCACAGATCAATGGTTCCCTGCAACGCTAAAAAATGATAGAACAATTAGACAACCGCTTTCATTTTTACAAAAAAAAAATAGTCACCGTCGGGTGTGGAAATTGATTAAGTTACTACAAAAATATTTTAATTATAGTTTGCATTATTATAAATATCATTTTTTTTGTATCTTTCTTTGTCACTTTTACTTTCTTGTTATCACTTTCTTTTTAATAGAAATACGGATTGCTTTGAGCTAAAATTAGGAACACGGCATGTAGGTTAGGCAAGCTTAATTTTTTACGGATTAAGTGAAAGTCCATTTTTAGTTTCGGTAGTTATAATAGGTTTTTTTCTGTTCAAAGAAACAAATAGGTTTTATTTAAAATTTACATTTAGAGCCCTTCCAAAGATAATGAAACAACTTTCTTACAAGTTTCTACAGTGTTGGTTTATAAAAAAATGACCGAATTTGCGCGCAGAAAAAATTTATAACAGTTTCATTCCAAAAAATATCTACAATAAAAATCTGGTATTCGAAAATTTGTACAATAATAAAAATAACTCTTTTTGTAATAAAAGACGAAAATTTTTACTTCATAAACAAAAATTGAAGAACAATTCTTTTTGGGTACAGTAAAACAAAAAAAAAGTAAAAGGGTTGGCTTTTTGGCTACAGCGAAGTGTTCATCCAGGAGGAAATCACCTTCCACGACGAAATCCCCGGCAGTCGAGCAGTGGAATGGTAAAGTTTTTTGTTGTTGTGCTTTGGAGGCGCGTTCTGCGCGCCAAACGGCGTTGGCTTACAACACAAATTCCTAAACGTAATAAGGTAAACAAAACTTTAGCCATAATAAATTTCAAAAAAAAAGTTATTGCAAAATTATACTTTAAACTGTTTTGGGTCCCGACGCGAAAACACAACTTTTTTGCTTATTGAATATGCTTATTATTTTATTATTATAACGTCCTTACGCATAAAAAGAACGGAAAATTAGACTGAATTTAAATAATAAAGTTATAGTTTTCTAAAGCTTTGGACAATCTTTGAATATACTTAAAGGCAACGTTCGATCAGCTAAAAACTAAACTTATGGTCATTCTGACGCTTTCTAAACAAAAAAAAAAAATTACAACAAATTTTAGAATAGAATGGGCAGAACGCCAATATCGTGACTCAAAATTTTGAAAATTATTTTGTCAACATTTTAAGAAAGCTCGCTTATTGTATGGTAAAACAAGGATAAAACAAACTCAATGCAGTTGAATCCTGCCGGACAACTGCGTAGTGAAAAGCACTTGATAGGAACAGGGGAACCAGGGAAGAGAAGCGGCTCAGTCCCATTCTCACAAAGCCTTTTGCCTGTAAAAAATCAAAAATTATTTTAAACAATTTGGATGGAAATATACTTACGGCGTTTCCGCTGCCTTAAAACTGCCGGCCTCGGCTGAGTGGCCTTTAGCGTTGTCGCGGCTATCATAAATCTTGCGGGCGTTGTGGCGTGGAAGGACAGTTTACTGGTTCCCCACGGCAAATGCAAGGAGTTGGGCAATTTTGAGCCCGGTTTGATTGAAGCCTTGCGTTGGCCGCTGCCGATTTTCACAGTGCCAATTGTCTGGATGATGCGCGACTTCATTGCCGTCGACTTGCAACAAATGTAGTCGTGGACAACCTTTGAGTAGGTGCAGCGGTGTGGATATTTGCATTTCTGCTTCGACAAGTTGGCTATATTGGCGCATTTGATAACGTTGGAGGCCATAGACAATTGCGGGACGCGATAACTGTCGATTCCACACACGTTAGCTATAAATAACAAAGCAAAGTCAACCCAAAACATGTAATTTTTTGTGTTTTCATGACTAAACTTTTACTTTTTTACAGTGTTTTCCCATTCCACAAAATGGAAAGAAAGCTAAAATAACGACTATAAGCATAATATTTTTACAAAATGCATAATGAAAAAAATGTTTTAAATTTGCTGAAAAATGGTTATTTCTAAGCTGTTTTAAACAGTATAAATAATTTTCAAAAATTTTTTATCGTTTCGGTATAAAAATGTGTAGCTATAATCCAATTTTTTTCTACAGTACTTCATTGTGTTTTACATACCAATTTTAGTATACATGAATTCTACTCATAATAATGAATACATAAAGTCAGTTTTATCAATCAAATCGGAACAGTTATTATAATTTAGCGGCCCGGTTCAGTAATTAGTCCCTTCAGATTAGAGCAAAAAAAAAACTCGAAATTTGCTGGCCCGTTGGGCCGGTCATATTTACTAATCAGTTCATTGCCGTTATTTTAATTCAGAAGCTTGAAGAGCTAATACAATTTGCTAGTATAAAAAGAAAGCTAAAATAACGGCTATAAGCACAATGTGTTTTCCATTTAAAACAAAAATAATTACCGGCAATAGACAACAAATTTTTCGTGTTTCTTGAGAGAAAAATTCAATATACAAAACATGAAATAGAGCCATTTTAAATTTGAAGAATAAACGAATCTTTTTATTCAACTGAAACAAAATAATCTGGTCTAAAACCAAATGTTTACGCAGAATTTTATAAGCATTTATAAATATCACTACGAGCAAAACATAAAAAAATATTTCACAGATTGTACCTAAAAAAATTTCAACTTGAGGCCTGTTGTTTAAGGCTTCAAACCTATTCTAACATAATGTTGTCTTGCAACAATATAAATGCGCTTTGTTTTTGGTACAGTATCTTTTATTCAAATAGAGGATAAACTTTTGAGTAAATAAGCTGAAGTGTTTATCAATCGAGACATCAGAGTCGTTTGTCTTTTCTTATATTTCGTTTGTTGGGTTAATAAAGTTTTGACTATTGTATTTATTGTTTATACACCGATAGCAACGGTAAAACATTAAAATTAGGGCATTTAAATTAGGGCTTGTGGCCGGGCAACTAATTCTGATTCTCCGTTAAGAAATTTGTCCCATTAAAACACTAATTTTAGACCTTTTATTTGTTAATCTGCGGGAATTACCAAAACCTGGTTGTTGGGAGATGAGAAATTTGCTGCAAAAAAAAATTGTTAAAAAGCTTCAGTTAAAATTTAGTTAGCGTTGAGAAAAAGCATCGCAGTGAAATGAAAACAGAGCATAGAGTTTTGGTAGATAACCAACTTGCGGCAATGTCAACTCGCGAATTTTTCACGTTACAATATCGATTTGCGCCACTTTTAAGTCACAATTTTTTAACACACGATAAATGGCAACTTATTGCATTCAACTTGCAACAAGTCTATTTGAATGCCGTAACTTCAAAGCGTCACAAATCGATATTGAAAGTCTGAAATTTCGGGAGTTGACTGTCGCGAATCGTCCTCGAGTTTTTATCTTCAATTATAAAAAGAAAATTTCCCAAATAAAACAGGCAAAAGTTAGGTTAGTTATTGGCTACGGCGCTCGCCAAACCACCACTTTTCAAGTCTCAGTCCATCTCAAATGCCCTCCTTTACAGGTTATGTGGTGCAATCGTAATGAGTAATTTGTATTGATCATATAAGAAAAATGTTTACCAAAGCATTTGTCGTTGTATCCCGCCAGACCTGTCATGCATTTGCACCGAAAATCAAGGCATCTGGCGTCAATTTTGCATTGTGCACTGGTCACACACGTGGCGCCCATTGGAATGCCCGTACGCAGACATCGTCCCTTGTAAAGCACTTCGTTCGGTCGACAGACCGTCAGCGGCAAATATGGCAATGCGCCTTTCGACTTTGAAAAGTTGCTTCCTGTCTTTTTTCGGTTGCGACTCGGAAATTTTTGAAATAAACTTTTCGATAATTGCCTCACTCCGGCGTGTCCCTATCATCCGACCGGTCTTCGGAGACTTCGTCGAACCTTTTCACGCATTTGCGACCACTGCGGACGGTGTGCAAGGAACACCGACACACGAAATCATCGGCACACCGTCGTTACTATGGGCATTGGCGGTTTAACAAACACTTTTCACCAATCTTTCTAAGCCTAAAATTTGATTACAACTTTTTAATGAATGAAAAGAGACAAACTTGCATTATATTTGATTTAAGGGGCCTACCATTTAGCAAAAATTGACAATTGATTCTAGATCAGAATTTCAAGGGCTTTTGATATATGTCTTGTCGCAAAATCCCACCTACTTTTTGTGACTTTGCCATAATTTTATTGAAAAGAAAGAATGTTAAAAAGGTTAAGCTTCATTCAATGCTTGCAATTAAACTTTTACAATTATGCCTAAAATTCTTTAAAACAGTCAGAAAAATAGTTGTTTTCAGCTTTAATTAGCCATCTGAACCTCGTTATAATAAAATAAGCCTAAGCTGATTTTGTTTTTGGAAAATTTCAAATTTCAAAATTCCAAACGAGAAATATTGTAAAAACTTAATGTGAAAATACATTTTTATAAGCGTATCTTTAAAAATAGTTCTTTTAAAATACCTCTTTTAAAATTTAAAAACGGATAATGCACTTGAAAAATTGTATTTGGTTAACACGAGAAGACAAGAAAAAAAACTTAAAACCGTATATTGAAATGGAGAAATTTATGCCCCTTTGAATGGTATGCTTTTTACCGAATATGTTTACTTAACTAACGGATTAAAGCCGGACTAATAATAGTAGGATTACGCTTTAATTTTTTGAGAAATACAATGGTACGGGATGGTTCAATAAAGAATAGTCCTGTTGTCGCGAAAGCAATTAAATTTCAATCAAAAAATAAGAAAACCAATTTTTACGGTAATTGAAATTTTTACAAATTTGAAATAACAACCGTAAAAAAGACTTAATGCCAAAGATTGTCGAAATTGGCACAATTTTTGTTTTGAAACTTTTGAGGAAAAAGAGGGTGTTCGTTTTGGTGTTTGGTATTATTACTTTATTTTTGCTTATTTGACTTATCTAGTAAGCAAATTCTAGTACACCTCGTTTACGATAGAGAAAAGAAAAAAACATACACACAACGCCCATTACGAATATATTCGTTGTCCCTGCACTCGGGGTCTTCATCAACTACTATTGTTGCTAGCATCTCTTCAGTTGTGGTGGAGCGCAACGCCAGAGTTGTGGACTGCGGAGGCGACATAGTGGTTGCTATAAGTTTCTTTTTGACTTGTAATCCGTCGTCCGGTTCGAACTATTGCCGCTCCCATTAGACCATCAATAATTTCAATTGGTAGCGGTGTGACGGCAAAAATTGACGCCGTCGAGACAAATCTATCAACACCTTCTAATGTACAACAAATTTCTTCGCCGTTTGTGGTTTCACGACACGAATACCCAACAGGGCAACGTGATCTAGACGGCTCCACAAATTTACACGTTTTTGGGTCGCCGTTTATGTCAATGTACGCTACAGTATCCCTGGGGCAACCTTAAAACAAGCCAAAACAATAATTTGAAAAGCCGAAAACTTTTTAATAGCTCACCTGCTTTTAAGGCGCAACACTGGAATTGTTTGTTTCTATCGGAGAACTGACAAAAAAAGCCGACGGGACATGATCCTAGTCCGGAAGATGTGCATACTTTTGGCATTGAGGCGCCAAGTTGAACATACGCTACTTGTCCCGGAAGGCAACCGTGCTCTAAATGTAATTTATGTATCAGTTGCTCAACAAAGATTTTGATACAATAATCATAACACAAAATTTGAATTTAAATAATTTAAATAATAATCATAACACAAAATTTAATTTAAATAATTTATGGTATTAAAACAAAATGCCACCCACCCTATTATACATTGATCACAGCTTTAAGATTAAAAAATTCCGGAAAAAGACGTAATATTATTTAATCAGTATTTTTCAAAGTTTAAAAATCATAATTAAGATACGATATATTACGGTTTATGTCGTGTTAATTTCTAACTATTTTTTTCGCCAATTTTTGACATTAAACAAAGCATTCATAGAGCTACGACACAAATTTGACAAATTTTAATTGTGTACCTCAAACGCCACAAAAAAAGGCAAGAAAAAAACGTATTTAAATTTAACACAAAATGTACCGAACTTGTGCTACTGCTCTTTTTACCCAATGGTTTGACCCTCTTTTTAGAAGCTAAATATATATTTTTGACGTATCGTAAAATTTAAAACAAAGGCAAAGTTATAAAAGAAGCTCTGAAGATTATAAAAAAGTCAAAATAGCAAGTCAAAAAATTCAAAGGCAATAGTCAAATAGCAAAATAAAGAATTACATAATAATTTTATATTAACTAAACTGTCTCGCGCGAGTCTTTTTAAACTAAGAAACAAATCTTTTAAAAATGAAAAATCTCCCAATGCGTAAATAGTCTACTCGTTTAGTTTAACCCATTTTCAATTTTTTTTTAAATTTACACGTCCCAAAACGATTGTTTGCTGTTGAAAATTTGCAAATTTTTTTTTGGCAAATTTCAAATTTTCTGCTTGAAAACATTCCAATCGTCACAACATTTATTGTTCTTTAGCCGAAAAAAAGGCTTCCAAACAGACTATAACAGTATTTCAAAAGAGTTTCCTCTTTTCTTACAAATTCCTTTTCAAATTCTCTTTTATACTTTCACAAAAAAATCGCTATCTTAAAACTTTTATCCTAACGAAAAATATTTATTTTTTTCTTCTATTTCTTTTCTTTCCTTTCTTCTGTTTCTTTTCTTTTCTCCATTTTCTTCTCTTCGTCTATTCTTCTTCGCCCCTTTTTTTTCTATCCAGCTGTCTCGCAGTGTGCCTTTCGACCGTGCTCTATGCCAACATCACTTACGATCAGCAATGACAAAAAAATACATTTTTTTTGCTCTGTTTATTGATTTTTGTTTTAAATAGAATAAATTATTTAATTAAATGGATAACTTTTTAAACAAAAAATTTTTCGCATTTGCTTATCTTTTTCTTTTACAATTTTGCATGAATTTGTATTGTGTTGTACAAAATTTGACCTTCAACAGTATAAGTGGCAATGTTTAATCGAAATTATAAAAAGGTTTGGT